>JADDOH010012709.1:0-23329 GCA_016648135.1 Agrypnia vestita
TCACTGTTCAGTGAGCAGTGAACAGTGAGACCTGTTCGAAACGTCGGCAGACGACTGGTCCTGACGACCAGAATTTGACGCGGGTTACCCCCAAAGTAGTTAGAACTAACATATATATATATATATCCCATTATGTACAATAATTTCGTTGTCTGTCTGTCTGTCCGTCCTTCTGCCTGTCTGTGTGTCCCCGTAACTTCGTGTAACGTCCAGAACTTTTTTATAGTAATTTTTTTTTTCAGAAAAAAAATTTGTCTTCAGTTGACAGAACTTTCCCAATTTTTTCACGCTTATTCTTTAAGAACCGATATGTAAAAGTACGTCATTTTTGAAGGGTTACAGCATTATTAATAGCCATCGCTATTCCCATTGCTTCTGGCATCAAACTCCTGAATATAATTATGGCGCTCGGTCCAATGACGTCCACATCCCTTATCCATTACCTGGCCGAAAACTAAGTTGCGCGACAACGCACACAGCGCACAGCAAACAACGTCCCATTTAGTCACAAGGTCATTAAGGGTTTATAAAGTTGGAAATGTACACTCGCTATCGCCTCGCGCCCTCGGGGAGGCTCGACCGCAGGGCAGGGGTGGGTTTGAGTCAGGGGATGATTTTTTAATAAAATATATTTTTCGTCCCCTTCAGAGTACCTAGGAGGTCCAGTAGATCAATCAAAACCTTGAGCCTCTGCTACAATAATACGAACTCAGAGCATAAGTGCTGCAAAATAGGGCAATGAAAATCATGTGTAAAAAAATTAAATACACCAGAATTGAAGAAATGAGAAGAGCACACAATTGGATGGAAATTAAAAAAAATACTTATTTATAACTCTCATATTTGTACATAAAATTTTCAATAACAAAAAGCCAAAATGTTTTTTGAATAAAATTATTGTAAATAGTGATGTACATAGAAATAACACCAGAACAGACAGAGTAAGATTACCATACAACAAAAAAGTATATGCACAGAATGGTCTAATGTCCAGAGGTGTAAAAATATATGATGACATGCTAGAAAACATGAAGCATATAAATAAGATGAATGAATTTAAAAACAAATGCTATGATTATTGTAAAAATAGTATAAAATTGTAGAGCATAAGATGTATTAGATAAGTGAAAAGTGAAAGTGGTTGCTGGGCGGAGCTAGTATGGATAGTAGAGGGGATGTGATAAATGGTCTTTGTACTTTGAGTGCATTATTATTAGCTAGATTAATTTCTATATTCTCTATCATGTCTAATTTTCTTCATTTTTGCATACATGTTACACCTCTACGTTATCATTGGCGAAGAGATGTGATGTCCTTCTGATCTCACATGGTCTAGCATCTCCGCAATTATTGTTAAAATTGAAGATGATGCAGTAAGCATCGAAATCGTTTAAATTTTTTAATTACAGTGCCATTGTGTGAAGTAAACAATGTTGTGTTTTATTCATAGTTAATTACATTGAGCTTTCACAAAGTTATTCACGAAAATCGAAATATTTAAATCATTAATACATAATTAAGATAAAATTTAGAAGCCTGACAGAGATGAATTATATGCGAAAAACGTATATGGAAGTCTTTTACACGATGGCCCAGGGTTTACAACCATACGAGCTGGCTTAAGTGATCAGTATACGCATGCAACGTTCACCAATTCCATCGTAAAAACATCCACACACCAAAATTTTGAATGTTGTATATATGTACCAAATTGAAACCTTATACATATTTCAAGGGACTATGTTAGAGACATCTGTAGTCCTTCTCATGAAACAGTATGCTTAGATTTTGCAGATAGTATTTCGCAGAAAAATGATACTGCTATATTTTTAATATGTCATTAATATTTCTTCTTCCGGTGCTTTTCCATTTATTGGAAGTATAATATAGCTAGCAGCAGCTCCAACAGCTGGACCGTGGATTTTTCGAACCATTTTGCCTTATTTTTTAGCTAGGATGTCGGAAAAAGAGCACAATGAGAGGAACAGACAAGGACACTCCCTTCAAGGGAAGGATTCAAATCATCAATATATGAATTTAAAACTCTTGGATATTCACCTCAGTCATAAACCTTTTTTATCTTTTTTAATTCATCTTCTTTCTTTTGTCCATATATATATATAAATATGCAGATGTATTGATCAGATATCTTTATGCTATATTTCTTTTGCTGCTTTTCTCTCCCCCTTTTTACTAAGTACGAGTATATCTGTCCTTTCCTTCCCATTCCTGATTCCCCTTTTTTGATTCATCTTTAATTCTTTGACTCTCACGGTTTGTTCTTAACTTAAACCTTTCATTTTTTTGAAAAAATTTTAACGGTAAATTGAATATTACAAATAACTAGGTCCTTTATACAAATAGTTATATTTTAAATTTATTTTCATGATGAGTAGGTACTTTATTATTATGCATTTTCCATATATCATTTTTTTATATTTTGATTATCTATACTTCGATTTTGGAATTTTAGTTGTTAGTTTACAATTTATTGTATCCTGACGAAAGGGCCGTCGGCTCTGAAACATGTTGATATTTTTTTATACAACAGTGGTGAAAACTTAGTTTATTCATTTTAATTATACTTTCATTTTATTGTAGAACTTAAGTTATTATTGTTACATGTTAATACATAAGATGTTAATTCTTGTAAGATGATCTCTTTTGATTTAATATTCACGTGTAATATGATCTTTGTTAGATTCCCGTAAATAAATTTTTAAAAAAGGATAGTACAATGAGACAGAAAAAACAGGATGTCGTGAGAGGGCGCGGCGGTAATTGCAGTTTGTGGATTTTTATCATTTTAAGAATTTATATTTATTTTCACCCTGAAATTAGAATTACAGTCACCGGTCGCCACTGCAGACAGACTTAACGGAGTTAACATATTTAGCGGCAACCTTACCGCTATTCAGTTCCTGGGAAACTCAGCATACTTGGACTCAGATTTAAGCCATCGGGACACTTGGAAAACCACACGACTACTTCGTTTTGAGGACAAATTCTCAACATACGTATTTATTTTAATATATGGGCTGCCTTTAGATCTTATCCAAATCTATCCAAAAAGCCTCTTATCCAAATCTAAACAGTTTTCTTTAAACAAATTCTGATACATAACTCGATAAATTTCTAAACTAGACAGATAAAAAATTCCCTGTTGCTCCGTTAAATTTTTTTCTAAAAAAAAAAGGAAAAATTTTCGTCTTTCTACTTCTCATACTAAACAAAGTCCAAAAATATATTCATATCTCCAAAAATATTTTTAAAAAATTATGATAACTTAGAAGTTATGTTCTTGTACAAAAGTAATACATAATTTACGAAAATAAGCATTAATATTAGTCTGATTTTTAAACTGCGTCATTTGCTGACATATTTCATACTTTGGACATATTTAATTAACTTGTTTTTAATTCAAAACTCACTTATAGATAGTTATTGAAGACTCAAAGTACGGAAGTAAATATAATAAAAAATTTCAAATCATATTTTTATATGAATAAAAATCATCAAAAAACAAAAAAAAATTAGTGATGTTGAACATTTCTTTAATATTTTATTCCGGTACTTAAACTCGTAAGAAAACATATCCTACGTACATATAAATATTCAGTAATTATTGATTATTTCTAAGACACGGAAAACAAATTTTTTTAGCATCGGAATGTTGATAAATGCTTACATTTTCTTAATTATTGTAAATTATGGACAATTTTTTACTTTTATGAAAAAACAAAAGTTCTATCTACGTTTTGATATAAATGAATAGAAAAACGCACATTTTCAAAAAAAAATGCCCAAATATGCATTTATCTATTTTCTATCTTCAAATTTTTAACAAGCTAACAAGGCAGCAGCGATATTAAAGGTTACACACAATATGGAGGAATAAACACATGCTCACATATAGCAAGCTCAGAATTTACAAAACATGGTATAGAAACTAGGGCTAATACAATAAGGACCAAAAACCTTCTTTGGATATCTGAGATGAGGCAACTGCGCACTATGCACTGCGCAGGGGGAACTCTCAGGACAGGGTTAGAACTTCTGATATAAGAGAGAACTGTCAGACAGAAGACGTCGCGAGATGGAACAGTAAGAGACAGCGGTATTAGAAAGACCATGTGGGTAAGATGGATGGAACAAAAATTCCTCACGTAGTTGCCCACAACATACCTGTGGGATATCACATGCCAGGAATATGACCAAAAATATGAAAAGATAGCTGGTGCTTCACTTTTCAAGAGACGGAAACAAGGTGGAAATTTTTCTTTTATTTGATTTTTTTTGCGATTTCGCTTTGTAAAATTGATCCTATTTACATATAAACTTTAACATATCTCACAAATCTATTTATTTGGGACACGTGTATGAAAGTCTTTATAGAGTGCCCCAGGGCTTGGGGTCATTCTTATGAGCTGACTTAAGTAATCAATTTACACAATGCAACATTCACCAGTCTCACCGTAAGAACATCCACAAATTATCAATTTTTTAAAAGTTATATATATATATATATATATATATTTCAAATATTTGTAGACTATGCTAGAGAAGATGTGGAATACTAAGCAATATTCTTGTTAACGTATGTATGATGTTCCTCCGTATACCCTCGAATAAGTCTAAAAAATAATATATTAAATTTTTCAACTTATTTTCTAAACGAGTAATTTTGTAAACGAGTTCTTAGAACCCAAATTTTACATTTTGAAAGATATAATTTTTCGCGAGCAGCAGTTTGGTCATCCCCCGACAGAGATCAGCCACCAGCAGCGGAACTGCCGCCCACAGCGGACTATGTGCGGAAGGGTAGAGAAGTGTAGGAAAACAATGGCAAATTGGCGGAGACTTCTGCGAGGGTAAACTTATTAGCGAAATCCCAGAATAAATACTCATCCACTTAGCGGATGAACTGGGCCACTTCTGCGCGAGGTTTTCAGCGTAACTAGAACAGTAATCAAATCTCTGTTGACACAAAGAATATCATTTTTGAACGCTCGGTGATCCTGTCAACAATTCTTTTATTAATATAAATAATAAGAATAAACATATTTTATAAAGTAAACTTAGTTTTCACCACTTCTTTATATTGAAAATATCAACATGTTTCAAGACTTATGGCCCCTTCTTCAGGATACAATTGTATACTAACAATAATTAAATTCAAAAATTGAAATACAGACAATCAAAATATTAAAAATGTTATGTACGGAAAATGAATAAAAATAAAGTACCACGAAAATAAATTTAAAAGATAACTATTTGTAAAACTTTTATTTATTAAACTGTGATTCTATATAATTTGTATGTAAAATTTGTAAACCATTATTATTTTTTTTTTTTTTTTTAAAAAATAGAGATGTGAACACGGAAATACGTGTCACATCAATATTCTTACTATTTTCAAACTAAGCTAAGCGCTTGTACTATGAAAATAGGACTAACTTGCTAGTCTGGAGTGAGGATCGAACCCGCAACCTTTGGATCACGAGGCCAGTGTCCTAACCACAAGACCAACAAGCTACTCAAAATATATCAAATATATTAATATCAAAAGAATGATCCATAGTCAAAAGATGGTTAGAAATTCAGAATAATTATGGCTATTTAAACACCTTAAGTGTTCCTTAACTCTATCATCAAAATTTCTACACGTTTTTCCTATACAAAAATAATCAAAATCAGTACAAATCAATTTATAAACACCCGAATTTTTTTTAAATTATCCTAATTCTTATTATTTAATATGTATTTTTTTTTTATTTATTATTATTATAAAAAGCTGTTTGAATGACATTTGAGATGTTTTTAACTATTGAATTAGAAATTTCATTATTTATAAATACAACTTTCGTTCAATGTTTTTCAATGTCAAATATTATATCAAACTTTGTTTTCAACACTAATTTGTTGAAAATGCCATCGTGTTACGGGGCCAATGTCTCTTTATCAGGATACAATGTATACTAAATATTAAAAATCATTTTTTTATTAAATCTCTACCTTTCTCCATGCCTGAACGAATTTAGTTATCATTTTTGAAACAGTAAATTGTATCGTGTTGTTTTTTAGGTCACTTCATTAATTTTTTCTTTTCCTTCTTCCTTTTAATAGACCTAGTGGTCTGTTCTCCAGAGAATGGCGCTTCCTGTGATGTGGATTCCAGCTATCCTTCCATCTTTCGTGAGGACTTCCGCGATGGCGGTTTCTAAGAGAGTCTGATGTTGTCTATTCTCTACATATGGATAATTTATGATTGCAAAATTTATTGTGTCTTGTAGAAAATACTTGTCTTGATAGTCGCAGCACTTCTCGATATTTTTCCGTGCGCTGGAGACCTGCAACATTCATCACTCTATCCACCCATGAAATTTTCAGTATGTAGAGAGCCACATCTCAAAAGCATCCATATAAATCATATATCTTTGTTATTTTATTCTGACTTTTGTCACTATTACGCTTTTTATGTTTACTCTGTATTTTATATCTTTTATCTTTGTTATCTTATACTTACTTTTATTTACTTTCTCAATTTATATTATAAATTATTTTTTCATTTTATATCATAAATTACTGTGTCACTTTATATTATAAGATGTATTTTGTGTAACATAAAATTACTGCTTAGAGAAATAAGGCAGTCCATTTTAGTTTCTAACTCTGTTGCTACATAATTTCATAAATTGTAATTAATTCTCATTTGTTAACTTTTTTATACTATTGAATATATATTACTTCTTCTTAATACTTTTGTTATTGTATATTTACTCTGTAATTATTTTTTTTTTTATCTCTGTTATTTTATGCTTACTTTTAACATTATTATGTTATTTTATATTAACTCTGTATTCTACATATTTTATCTTTATTATCTTATGCTTACTTTTACTTACTCTCATTTTATATTATAAGGTAATTAGTACAACATCAAATTACTGTAATAGGTTTTGTAACCGTTGAAATAAATAAATAAATAAATAAATAAGAGGATTAAAATATAGTCTTAACCAACTCATCATCTAGGGAGAATTAAGTGGTAAAAGAAACGTAGGAAGACGCCGCATCTCACGGCTGCGTAACTTGGGGGGCTTGTATACGTGTAAATCGACTACGTTGTTCCGTGCGGCCGTAAATTGTCATAATCGCCAGAATGATCGTCGATCTCTGACAGAAGATGGCGCCACAAGAAAAAGAAATAGAAAATACTTTCACGAGCAAAATAACACTACATGTTATTTTTGCGTAAAACAAAATCTAGTAGGAAATTATTTATAGAAGTGGAGAATATTTAAACATCCGACATGCACAATTTCCTCCTGTCCGTTCATCCGTCCGTCCCTGTCGCATATCGACACAAAAGAAACACATCGACAGCTGACGCGCGGTAACGAAAAAAAAACAAAACTCGACGTCAGTTTCATCACGCGAGAGTGTGCGATTAACGTGTCAAAAAACTAAATTGGTTTTCTCTTGTGTTTTCGTTTATTTTAAAGCAGTATATTGGCGGTCTATACCCGGCGTGGCCAGGGATACAGATTTAAGTGATTATTAATAAGATTATTTTTCTATTTTTTTTCAAGAATACGTTCCCAGATATAGTTTACATAGTATTCTGATTGAAAAATAGAATATTATATTAGGTTTTAAATAAAAGCTCTTATATTTAAATGTACTAAAAAATATATATTGTTCATCACCATCTTCACCCTTGTCCTAGTAGGGTCGGGGGCCCAAAGACTCGACAAGGTGATTATTATTATTGTTTAAAATCATTTTATGTATGTGTATACAGGGTTATTTGGAAAACACACACTCATAGTCTCGCAGGACTATATTCCTTCCTTGATTATGAGTCGAACATGTTCAAGCTATTATGACCTAATATAAAAGTTATGAAGATATGCGACGTCAAAATTTGCGTTTTTTTTTTAAATATTTGTAAATTATTTTTTGTAAAACGTTGGACTATCGTGACGGTAACTTAAATCGGATAAGAAAAATTCATTCCCTTTAATACAAGTCAAATAAAAAAATAAAAACCTTCCAATTGGATAACTAACAGTTTTTATCATTTTATTTATCATGTATAGAACCGAATGAATTTTTTGTAATCGATATAAGTTACTGTAATGATATACCAACGTTTTACAAAAAATAAGTCAGAAATATTGAAAAAAAAGCAAAATTTGATGTCACATATCTCCATAATTATTGATATTAGGTCATAATAGCTTGAACATTTTCGACTCATAATCAAGGCAGGAATATAGTCCTGCGAGGTTTTTAATGTTTTCCAAATAAACCTGTATATGACATTTAAAATCATTAAAAGTGCTGAAAATGATTAATTACGTGTAATCATTTCTGCTTGTACAGTCTAGTGACAATAAGTTGATGAATCATTTTCAGAATTGAAAAATAGGTTTTACATACAGTGCCCGTGGTCGGACACCGCCCGCCATTAATCCCGAAGCGACCACTACCTGGCTAGAAAAGGAATGCTCCATACTACGCTTCTATATATCTTTACCCACAACATATTTACGGCAATATCCTTTGTGCAACATGCTTTATAAAAATAGATTTTTCCCGAAATTCCGAAATTCCGAAAAATGTATTTCTGATATTGAAAAGGATTTCGAATGGCGCAGCGGAAAGTTGCGATGCGCGAAGTTGCCGTGAAATTTTACATCCCCTGCCCCCCGAGCGCCAGAGCCTTATCGGGTACGCCACTGGAAAGTTTCTTGAGGAAGACATTATTATAGGCAGCATGTGCGCTTGTAACGATCCGAATATGAGACAGTATTGTCGCCAGGCAGCATAAATGCTTAAGGTTTTATTTTTAACTCTAGAGTACACACGCGGACTACTATAGTAATCCAGGGTGATATTTTAACATCCGAGTATACTTGGAGGACAAAGATATGTTATGAATTAGCGCCGCGCAGACGCTATATGCGAGTACACGCGTGCGTAATTTGACGTTAAATCAGAGGGACTACCATAGCAGACCACAATTTAAAAAAATCAATTTTCAATTATGCGAAAGTTTTTATCATTTCATTCGACTTGCATTACCGAAATCGAATGAATTTTTCATTAGTGATATAAGTTGCTGTAATGATGTAAATGCAATCTTTGATATTGCATATCTCCATAACGGCACCCCGACAAAGCCGCGCAGGTCTAAGCTGGGCTGACAAAGCTGCGCAAAACAATCCCGACAAAGCCGTGACGACAAACTAGCGCCGACATTGCCGCGCGAATCAAAATTATAAAATTGATTTAAATGAAAAAAATAATTTAATCTTAATAACCTAACCTAACAAAATCACGTTTAAATCATAATAGAAAGACCAAATACTTTAAAATGTAAATACGTTGAATTAAATGAAAGACTGCAAACATTCCATCGTTATATGAATAAATTAAAGTATTTAAGAAAGTATTAATAATTGAAAAACCTAAACAATCTTTTTTTTACGCTCCAACAAGGCCAAGAGGCCCAATTAGAAATGCGCGAAATACATTACATAACACCCAGGCTTGTGTAAATCACATACGTAGATTAATTATCCTTGGCATTATCCTCGGCTCTACCCAACCGAGTTTCTCCAGGGTATGCTTGGCCACAATAGTCTAGAGACTAGAAGGAATGTGTATTTGATTACACATTTTTATCGATTGTTGCGCGGTATGATCGATAATCCTGAAATTATGCAGAGCATTGGTTTGTATGTTCCTGATTACCTTAGACATCGTCAGCATAGATTGTTTCACATTCCAATATACAGGACCAACCTGCCGATGGTTATGCCTGTTGGAAAAGCTACAGCTATGCTGAACAAGATCGCTTTGGATATTGATATATTCCATGTGTCTGTGGAGGTTTTCCGAAGCAGGATTCTCCTACACCTATGACCGGATTGTACAGGTCACTTTTAATTGGTTAATAATAAATTGTTATTTTAATATACAATATGTATATGTTTGTGTATATATGTATGTATATATATATGTGTATGTATGTATATATTTATTTATTTATTTATTTAATGTTTATTGAAGACCAACAGCACAAAAAAAAAGCATAGAAAACATTGATACAATATAGATGGCCAATTACAGGTCTCCACATTTAGATATATATGTGTATATGTATATTTTTAGATATAAATTCATAATATGTATGCATTAAACATAAAGTTTGTAATGTACATATTATGTAATAATAAAAATTGAAAAATTGAAAATTGAAAATTGAAATTGAAAAATTGTGATCTCACCGGGAACTAAACCCGGAACCCTCGACGTAAGAAGCCAGTGTAATACCCACTGCTACGAGGGCCGCCTAAATCTTGAAATCTTTAAACTGTTATTTATATTTTGTGTATTTTTTAAATATTTCTTATATTTATTGATTGTTTCATACACTTATTTTATTTAATGTTAAACAAAAAATATTCTAACAATATTTTTGTATGTATGTTCTGAGAACACGTTCTGTCTCTATGAGACTTCTATAATTTATCTTAAGTAAAAAATATTATTTTTGCTCTTCCTCTTTTATTCGTGTTTTATTCCCGTTTTATTTTTTTTTTATTTTAATATTATAATACTAATGTTCTTTTTACTAATTTTTATTTTTATTTCGCGGCTTTGTTGGGTCACCCTCAATAACCAATGATTTCTTGATTGCTTGAATATTTTCGACTCATTATCAAGGCAGGAATCCGCCAGTAAAGTTTTTGTTACAAGCTATGAGATACCATGTATCTACTGGTCAAAAGATTCAGTATTCCAATGAAATATCACCCCGTAACACCATGCTACCAGAACCACTTGGTTCAAACCATTGATTTTTTTTTTAAATAAAGTTTCATTTACCAAAGTGTTTTACTCGAATTCCACAACAATGAGTACGTGACAATATATAATATCTTTTTTTTGGCGCCTAAAACATCTTTTTAAAATGTAAAATAAAAGTTAAGTTCTTCTTTTCATGAACTGAAGTATTTTTGGAACCATTTAGTTATTAAAGAAAGTTGAAAGTGCCTGAAGAATTGAAAAGTTCCCTCTCTGTGAAATTTATATGATATGTCGTGTTAAAGGAAGTTTGCTTCTTTCATATTCTTGTTTCAAAGTGTTCATATAGTGTGAACGGCACAGTGAAAAATAAAAGACCATGAAAGGATAAACGTTTTTTTATGATGATAGATTATTATATTCAATATTCCAAATAAGGGAACTTTTCAACATTTTAACGTCCTAAATCAAAACTATCAAAAATTTTCGAAACTTCAAATTCATAAAATGCACTTGAATAATAATACATTTGGATGTTTTCGCTGGAAATATTTTGATACTTAAATTTAATACTAGCACAGCCCAACACCATTTCACCTATCAATGAGTATCATTCTTTAATGCTCTTCGAAATGAAATGAAGACAAAAAAAAATTATAGAAATTTCAAAACTAAATTGACGAATCTTCTACAGAAATCAATCATAATAACGCAATGAAAAAAAAATCTTATCGAAAACAATATGTACTTTTAAATGTTTTTAAAATACCTTATTTTATAAGTTAATCTAATGTTTCCTTGTTTATATAATTTAATCTAATGTCTTATATTATATCATTTTCATTATTCTAATATAATACTACTAATGATTACATTAACAATATGTATACATATATATCTATACTCATGTTTTGGTGCTATTCCTGATACTTTTTATATTTTGCTACTTATAACTTAAATTGTTTAATGTATGTTCTTTTTAATTTTATGTTATATTTTTTATGTAAAAGCCTATATGCATTGCTGCTCTTTACTTTATATTTTTAATTTTTATACTCATGTTTTGGTGCTATTCCTGAAACTTTTTATATTTAGCTACTTATAACTAATATTGTTTAATGTATGTTCTTTTTAATTTTATGTTATATTTTTTATGTAAAAGCCTATATGCATTGCTGCTCTTTACTTTATATTTTTAATTTTTATACTCATGTTTTGGTGCCATTCCTGAAACATTTTATATTTAGCTACTTATAACTAATATTGTTTAATGTATGTTCTTTTTAATTTTATGTTATATTTTTTTAGGTAAAAGCCTATACACATTGCTGCTCTTTACTATATATTTTTAATTTTTTTACTCATGTTTTGGTGCAGATATTGTTTAATGTATGTGCTTTTTGAAATTTATATTATACTCTTTATGAAAAAGCCTATACCTAATGGGCGTAAACAAATAAATAAATAAATAAAATAAATATTTGACAATGCCCCCCACTTTTAAACACGAGAATTAAATTCTCTATTAAAAGTGGGTAAGCGTTAATATTCTCATTCTATTTTTTAAATATATGTTATGTAATTAACACAATTATGTACAATTCCATTAAATAAATAAAATAAAAATATAGATATTAAATAATATCAGCCTTGTAATCTCTACCTGAGTTTAATTTTTTGTCACTACTTGATGTATCAAACCCCGATAATTCACCTGTCGATCAGAATACGTGAGCAAAATTTGAGTAAGATCGGTCAAACGGTGTAGATTTGTACAGAAAATGTATCAGCGGAGAGGGTGGGGTGGAGAGGGAGAGAGGAAATGTTATATTTTTTACTTATCCGGTCCTAAAAAATAAGTATGCTAAATTTGGTTCATATCGGTCGAACGATACATATTTCCATTGATAATATTAGGTCCTTACATATGAAATTGGCGTTTAGTATGGGAGGAACATAAAGCCGATTTAATTTTTATTATAATGTACCATTGCTATCTATGCACTTTTGCCATCTCATAGGTAGTTCATCGATCCGTTTACTAAAAAAAACCATTCGGACGGGAATCAATAAAATCTTTGAAGGCGGTTTGGACTGCCCCATCGGAGTTGAATTTTTTCCTTTGCAAGAAGTTATCCAAATTTCGAAAAAAATGATAATCTGTTGGGGCAAGATCCGGAGAGTACGGTGGATGTCTTAGACATTCCAATTGAAGCTCCTCTAATTTGGTAGCCGTCTGTTGTGCAGTGTGTGGTCTAGCATTATCATGAAGCAGCAGTGGCCTAGAGCGATTAACCAGCCTCGGTTGTTTAGCAGCTAGCTTTTCCATCATGGTTTGCAATTGCTGACAATAGACATCTGCCGTAATCGTCTGGCCAGATTTAAGAAAGCTGTAGTGAACGACACCAGCACTAGTCCACCAAACGCTCACAAGTAACTTTTTTGGAGTCAATTTTCGCTTGGGGCATAGTTTGGCTGGTTCGGAAGGGTTCAGCCATTGCGATGAGCGCTTCCGATTATCGTACAGGATCCACTTTTCATCACAGGTAATGATTCGATTTAAAATCCCTTCATTATTGTGCCGGTTGAGTAATGCAACGCAGCAGTCAACGCGCGTTTGTTGATTTGCTTCACTCAATTCGTGAGGTACCCACCTTTCAAGCTTTTTCACCTTACCATTTTGCTTCAAGTGGATTAAAACAGTTTTATCACTAACACCGCAGCCTGCAGCTAACTCGGATGTGGTTTGGATGGATCCGCTTCCACAATAGCCTTCAATTCTTCATTATCAACTTTGGTCTCCGGCCGTCCACGGGGCTTGTTCTGCAGGTCGAAATTTCCAGAACGAAAACGTTGGAACCAAAAACGCACTGTGTTTTCTTTTGCGGCACCGTCGCCATACACATCATTAATCCTTCGAGCCGTTTCTGCAGCACTGGTGCCACGGTAGAACTCGTACTCGTAAATGAAGCGATATTTCAAGTTTTTCATTTTGTAAACTGAGTGACGCAAAGAAAAAAACAATTGAGGAAAAAACAAGTGAATTATAATTTTCAAAACACAAATACATGAGTAAATAGCTGTATAAATTTGGATTTGGAATTCCTAACCAAAGAGAAGATATTTGAGATCAAATTTGCCAGTACGGCAAAACGCCAATTTCATATGGAAGGACCTAATATATCAGGGGAAAGGGGAGGGGAAAGGGATGGGGGGGAAATTCGAATATGTTACCCGACGGGTCCTAAGTAGTAAGTATGCAAAATTATATACCTTTTAAATATGTTTTCATGTTAGTAGGTACTTTCATTATTATAATTTCCCATATATCATTTTTATATTTTGGTCGTCTATACTTCGATTTTTGATTTTTCATTTATTAGTATACAATTGTATCCTGGCAAAGGAGCCATGGGCTCTGAAATATATTGGTATTTTGCAATTCAAAAGTGGTGAAAACAAAGTTAATTTTTATTAATTATGTTGTATTTTTATTTAGATATTATATTATATTCCCTTGTAACAATGTAAACGCCAAATCCATTAATAATATAATTTTAATATGTGTAAGATTATTATAAGCGTGTATCGATTAAATTATTCACATACATTGCTTTTTTTGATTCGGGGTCAAAAGAAAAAACTTATACATTGTATCCTGATGAAGGGACCATTGGCCCCGAAACATGTTGGTATTTTTCAACAAATTACTGTTGAAAACAATGTATATTCTTGAATTACTGGTATAAGTACGACTTGACTGACTTGTTCCGTGCGGTGGTAAATAAAGTCGTGATTCCTGCCTTGATAATGAGTCGAAAATGTTGTGAATAGTTATGGTGATACGTTATCAAAATTTGCATTTTTTTTCAATATATATTTTTTGCAAAAAATTTAACTGTTATTACAGTAACGTATATCGATTATGAAAAATTCATTCGCTTTGATACAAGTCGAATAAAAAATCTTGCAAAAATTGAAAATTGAATTTTTTTGCAAGGTTTTTATCATTATATCTGAGTTGTGTAAGCGAATGATTTTTTCACAATCGTTATAATTTACTGAAATGATAGTTCAAATGGTTGAAAAAAATAATTGAGAAATCAATATATATATATATTAGGTCCTTACATATGAAATTCACGTTTTGCCGTACTGGCAAATTTGATCTCAAATATCTTCTCTTTGGTTAGGAATTCCAAATCCAAATTTATACAGCTATTTACTCATGTATTTGTGTTTTGAAAATTATAATTCATTTGTTTTTTCCTCAATTGTTTTTTTCTTTGCGTCACTCAGTTTACAAAATGAAAAACTTGAAATATCGCGTTATTTACGAGTAAGAGTTCCACCGTAGCACCAGTGCTGCAGAAACGGCTCGAAGGATTAATGATGTGTATGGCGACGGTGCCGCAAAAGAAAACACAGTGCGTTTTTGGTTCCAACGTTTTCGTTCTGGAAATTTTGACCTGCAGAACAAGCCCCGTGGACGGCCGGAGACCAAAGTTGATAATGAAGAATTGAAGGCTATTGTGGAAGCGGATCCATCGCAAACCACATCCGAGTTAGCTGCAGGCTGCGGTGTTAGTGATAAAACTGTTTTAATCCACTTGAAGCAAATTGGTAAGGTGAAAAAGCTTGAAAGGTGGGTACCTCACGAATTGAGTGAAGCAAATCAACAAACGCGCGTTGACTGCTGCGTTGCATTACTCAACCGGCACAATAATGAAGGGATTTTAAATCGAATCATTACCTGTGATGAAAAGTGGATCCTTTACGATAATCGGAAGCGCTCATCGCAATGGCTGAACCCTGCCGAACCAGCCAAACCATGCCCCAAGCGAAAATTGACTCCAAAAAAGTTACTTGTGAGCGTTTGGTGGACTAGTGCTGGTGTCGTTCACTACAGCTTTCTTAAATCTGGCCAGACGATTACGGCAGATGTCTATTGTCAGCAACTGCAAACCATGATGGAAAAGCTAGCTGCTAAACAACCGAGGCTGGTTAATCGCTCTAGGCCACTGCTGCTTCATGATAACGTTAGACCACACACTGCACAACAGACGGCTACCAAATTAGAGGAGCTTCAATTGGAATGTCTAAGACATCCACCGTACTCTCCGGACCTTGCCCCAATAGATTACAATTTTTTTCGAAATTTGGATAACTTCTTGCAAAGGAAAAAATTCAACTCCGATGGGGCAGTCCAAACCGCCTTCAAAGATTTTATCGATTCCCGTCCGAATGGTTTTTTAAGTAAAGGGATGAGATGGCAAAAGTGCATAGATAGCAATGGTACATACTTTGATTAAATAAATATATTATAATAAAAAAAATCGGCTTTATGTTCCTCCCATACTAAACGTCAATTTCATATGTAAGGACCTAATATATATATATATAAAGAAATTTATATCAATTATAAAAAGAAACCCGTGTTTCCCTACCCGCCAAGTTTTCTCCACAACCAACCACAACCACCCACTGGTGGTTACGGTGGTGGATAGCCCTTAGTGTCACATCGAAAATATGCGAGTTTGGTGGGGGTGAGTGTGCGTGGGTGACGAAAATGTGCTTTCGGCTTAGGCGCGCCGACTGCGTCGGTGAGTCTAGAAGGTTCCGGAGAAACTTGTTCTAGAAAGTTCTGGAAGGAGAAGGTTCTAGAAAATTCCCGAAAGTTCTATAAGGTTCTAAACCGAGTGGCGGAATGTGTCGGTGTGTCTAGAAGATTCCTGTACATTCGATAAATTTCTTGAAAGTTCTGGAAGGAGAATGTTCTAGAAGGCTCGCGAAGGTTGTATGACGATCCAAACAGTGTACTAAAAATCTACGCGCGCGAAGCCGCACGGGCACAGCTAGTATTTTTTAAAAACGCAAACTTTGATTTTGCATTTCTCTATAATTATTGATATTAGGTCATGGTTGTTGGAACATTTTCGACTCATGATCAATGCAGGAATGCACCTGTAAATTTGTTGCTATTGCGAATGAGACACCCTGTATGTACGTCCACAAATTTCCGCGAAAACCTTATTACCCGCGAATCTCCCCCCTCCAGGCGCCCTTGAACCACCCCAACACCGGCACAGATTTTCAACTTCATTTCAGATGTTCAATCACCTAAAGTGGGTGCTTACATCCAGACCCCGCGTGGTGTCTCTTGAGACCAAGTTTCGAGTCTAGCGTAGTTCCTCGACGCTCCGCCGCCAGCTGTTGCCAGGGGTGTAGCCGCTCGCTAAATCACAGGGGGCGCCGTAAAATAACAATTTGGTGTTGCTTTATGGAGTACCGCAAAAAAATATTTTCCCGGTCGGCGAATTTTTTACGCAACCCTCGTTAAAATGAAATATTTGAACACTTTACATAATAAGGTCTAATTTAAATTTTGTATTTTTCCCTCTTTCGTTTTCGGTTGGGGGCGGATTCTTCGAAAGCCCCGCGTATCGGAAAATATTTATGTGGATTTTAATTTATTTATTAGGCTTAAAAATTTATTCAATTTTACAGAATTCGTGTTGCTTTTATTATATGTATTTATTTACTGGTACAACAATGAGCTCTATACTCTATTTAAGGAGCCAAATTTATAAAACTGAGAAGACTTCGGTGGCTGGGTCATGCGGAGAGAATGTCCGAGCATCAGGCATCAAAGTCCCTGCTGACTCGAGGCCAATGGGGCGAAGGAGCTTAGGAACGCCAAAATTAAGATGGAGTGACAACGTCCTCAAAGATATCTCTGCCTTAGAGCTTCGAAACTGGAGAGAGCTGGCACTAGACCGAGATGAGTGGAGGAAGATTATTGAGGAGGCCAAGACCCACCAAGGGTTGTAGTGCCAAGAGTGATGATGACGATGATTTATTTACTGGTGCCCTTACTATCTAAAATGTAAAAAGGCCTTAAAATCTTCGATAGCCTGCAGAAAACTATACAAAACACAGTAAATATAAAGGATGTGCTAAATGTGATAAATGGAGTGCAAAATGCTAATGATGAAAAACTTTAACTACTGTAGATTATGTAAAACGAAGAGCTTTAGTGTCAATCTTGTTGTAATGCCCATACAGCATATATACGGAACTAAATAAACATTGAAAATAAATAAATTAATTAAGTAACGTGGGCATGTGTCGAGATTTTAATCTAGATAGAATCACGTAATATGAATTAAACTTGTATAGGTGCTATTCCTTAAATCACACTAAGCTATCACTCGTCTATGAACACTTTATCGCTGGGAATACTTTATTTAACATTCATTGGCTAGAACATTTGAACCAATTCTCACTTATAATAGTTGCATTTATCTATTTCGACACATCGGTAAGAACTCGTTGATATTTCACTAAATATCTGTTGCTCCGAAATTCCACAACACATTTCCATCGTCCTGCGCGTTTTTCTCACCGATCGAAATGTCAAAACAACCCTGTCTTTGCGCGGCACGGTGATGCTTTGCACTTATACGCGATACGCCGTTCTTTCGAACCTACTAAAGTATTGTTTTCCTTTCTAGTTTGGCGGATGTTTGTATAATATTATATCACATCGGTGTCACCAGTGATATAATATTATACATTATGATTTGATGTAATGCGTGTATTCGCGAAAGAATCAGTGTGATTATGCACCTCTGCCGAAATGCACAATCAGTCTGATGCATGTTGAGTGAACGCGGAAGGCGTGTGAATGAATGTGTTTTGCGTGAAGGTGTATGACAAGGTTGAGTGGGATATGATACAGGATGAATAGAAAGAAGTACTCGTAATTAAATCGTTGGTTTATTGAAGACACAAAACTTTACATGTTGGAGAATGCGTTATACAACAACATACGGAGAGCGAGTTTGAGCGTGGTATCGCGGGCGCGGTCGGTGAGAGAATGGCTTGGTACTTTGCCGGCGGTATCCCTCGAGCGCGATTGGTCCGCTTGGCACGCTCGAGGGGCTAGAGTCCGGGCAGGTCTGGCTCCACCACACTAGTATCTAGGATAAAGTTCTGTCGCTTCTAGGTTGTTCCAGGCGTCTCTCGAATGCTGCAGATAACCCTAGATATAATAACCCTATAGGTCATTCTCGATCTTTCCATTGCATTTCAATCCGTTTTGTGACATATTACGAGAGACTCAGACAGTATGAACTCCTTCTGCTTACCATTTCGTTAAGGTACTTATCATTTCAATCTGTCTGACAATAAGGGCAATGTGGTTCATAGAGACAATCAAAATAATTATATATTATTGGTTGGATAATAGGTGAGTGTTTACTTCAAAGCCTTGTTACGACGTTGTATAATTTGACGATGTATTTGATAGATTTGATTAGATTATCCAAATGCGTACTACTTATAGTGTGGGTGAATTGAGAAATGCAACTGACATTATCTGGTCGTGTCACCGCAAACGTTTAGATTATTACATACGTGGATATGCCAATTACATACCTTTCTAGATAACGCAATTCAGGGTCATGCCTAACTAATATTAAAGGAAGGCAAAGTATCAGGGCGGCATACAGGGGCGGTTAATTTTAAAATAAATACAAAAAACAGAACAAAAAATATATACAGGGCTAGTCCATAATACTTTACTGGTGGATTCCTGTCTTGATTATGAATCGAAAAAGTTCAAGCAAACCATGACCTTGTATCAATAGTTATGAAGTTATGCAATATCAAAAATTATTTATAAAAACTATCAATACAGTAACATATATAGATTACTAAAAATTCGTTCGTTTTAATACAAGTTAAAAAAAATGATAAAAACCCTGCAGAAATTCCGATTGGGTTTTTTCCAATTGGAATTGGATTTTATGTGTCTGAATAAATTTTTCATTTTCGATATAAGTTACTGTAATGATAATCCCGATGTTTTACAAAAAATAAGTCAGAAATATTTGAAAAAATGCAAACATTGATGTCACATATCTCCATTACTAGTGATGTTAGGTCATGGTTGCTTGAACATTTTCGACTCGTAATTAAAGTAGGAATCTACCTGTAAAGTATTGTGGAGTTGCTCTGTTACACCTTATATAATATATATATATATGATATCTATATATAATATCTAATATATATTATATATTGTCACAGTACCATTGTTGTGGGAGACAAATGTCTCAAAATTACAATTGAAAAATAATTTAAATTTAACTTTACATTATAGACACTGGATACAAACTTAATTATAGCAGTGTGCTTAAACCACAGTCACTAAATTTTTCTACAATTTCACCCACTCACTATCCAATAGCTTAATTCGCACCAATTATCTCTAACCACTCGTCTGTGCAACACGTTTATCTACTCTTTTTCTATCGCGTCCAACACTTTCGAGAATATTTCGCTCAACTTCGCACGTCGGCACTTGCCCAAATATCTGTCACCTATATATACAAACGCTGGTCACACTGGTTCACCGGTTTTATCGCTTGTAATGTCACACTCGTCAAATGTCAAACAATGACTGTCCCGCGCGCGCTTTCTTCCGCTTTTTATACAAAACATATTGGTTTTCGAATGTCCTGGACTTTTCATTACATTTATAGATTCCCAGTGTTTACGAGAATGTCCCAGTCGACTCCAGAGTGTTGTGGAGGGTTTGAGAGATTTCGATAGTGCGTAATTACTTCAGATTCTATGATCTCATTACAATATTTTACTAATGCAGTAGATTCCCGATTATCCGGAATGAATGGAGAAAAAAAATCGTGAATAATCAATTTTCCGATCGATCTAAAAAAACATTGAATTTTTTTACAAAAATACGTCATTAAAAACGTGCTCTTTTGTATGGAGGTAATAATGGCAATAATGACGCAACTTACCCTCATAAGGCAGTAAAAAAAATTATGTAATTAACATATTTATCACTTTTCAAAAATAGCGGACAGCTCATGTTTTTGAGTCTTAACACGTGTTTAGCCACTATGAACAATGTGAAATGGAACATTTTCAATATAAAAAATATTTTTTTCAATTTCATTCAAGTTCATCCAAGATTATCCGCATTCCGGTTAATCAGATCCTGGATAATCGGGAGTCTACTGTACTACTAATATAATATGGCCCCGAAACATGTTGATAATTTAACAAAATAGTGGGTAACAATGTGTATTCTTGCTAATCATTTAAATAATAATGGCCGATGTTTCGGATCCCATTGCAGGGTCCACCACCAGGGCTGATGATGTACCCTGGCCGACGGACCCTGCAATGGGATCCGAAACGTCGGCCAGAGAGGTCACATATACTCGGCAGAATATCCCAGAAAACTACACATAGAAGATTCTGAACGGCCCTGAAAATCTTAGAACATATAAATAACTTGCTTACTTACCATCACGCCGTTTCCCCGTGGGGGTATGCAGAGAGGATAGAGCGCCACACCCTGCTGTCCTGACAACAACTCTCGCCTCATCCATATTCATACATATTCGCATGCAAGCTCGCCGGCTGTTGAGGCTTCCAACGGGACCATCTTTCAGTAGGTGGTTAATCTGGTCGTGCCATGTCACACATATAAATAATGTTACCATAAAGTCATTTTGCAATTACTGAAGAAGCTATTTTTTATAGTTAACAATTTAATTCTCATTAATTTAACGCACTGTTATATAAAAAATAGCGAACCTCCCTCCAAAACATTAATAAAAACAAACACTTAACGAGTGTTGGAGGGAGTTGATGATATTGAAACAATTCCAGCTGTATTTCTTCCCTGTATTCTTTCTTAAGCCGAATAATTCCACAATTCTAATCACAAGCTTGAGTTCTAGAAACGTCAACAATTAAATTAATTACGTTTGCCCTGAACTCCCCCCTCCTCTCGAGAAGCCTGGCATTGTTTTCAATTCCAGAAAATTCCAAGACATTTTTAGCAAGAGCCCTCAAGATGTTTCCTTAATGGATCCGCTTTCTCTTGTAATGACCAAACGTTTATGTTAAATCGCCTATTGTTTCGCATTTTCATTCTGGACGTGTCGTCTGCGATTAAGGGTACGCCCTTCTAAAGAAATGTCTGTTGAGGGATGTACTGGAAGGGTGGCATTAAACAATTACAAAGATTACTTAGGTGTTAGCCTTAAAAATATGTTTTTTATTTATTCATCAATTGGAACCGGAGTCCCACAGGGTTCAATATTGGGCCCGTTGTTATATATACTTTACATAGATGGTGTTCGGTTTGGTAATTTGGTGGAAAAATATTTTGTTTATGCTGACGACAGTCGTCACGGCGAGTCTGAAAAATATAAAATTATATTAAAAAAAGATAAAAGTTGCCTCACTAATAATAACTTTTACGAATATTTTAATCGTATCATTTAATAAATCTCCGGGAACAAAGAAAGAGGCTAGGGAATCATGTGATGGGAAATCATGAAAAGGTATCCATGGTTATATGGGAACGAAGTTAATTTATGGACTCTATAGTAGGGTGTGTCACTTTGTATAGCGAAAAAAAAAAGTTTTTTATTTTTAAACTTAATAGTTATCAAAAGTTGCATTGTATTTATAACAACACAAAAATGCAAAAAAAGTTGCAATTGAAGTATACTTTTGGCTGGTTCTAGAGAGCCAAATATTCTGAAAATGTTGGTTTTTAGTGATTTTTCAAAGGTTCAAAATGCTGTTTTCTTCTACATATTTTTTATCAGTTTACTTAATTTCGTTAATATATATATATATAGATAATATACTAAAACAAAATTTTACTACAAATTTTAAGGTGAATTATTTAAAAAAAAAATTATAAAACATACAAAATTTTCAAAAAAGAGTATTTTTAAAGACAGCAAAAGTTATTTTTTAGAATTAAACATTGGCATAATTTTCCTGGATTTCTACTTGGCTGCAATAAAACCTTCTCTAACTGTTTAACGTACGACAGAACCTGCAGCTACAGTCGTCAATTTAAGGCATCCACACATTTCCCTGCCACACACAGTCAGTAGATTTTTTTCTACTGACTGTGTGTGGCAGGGACTTGGGAAAATCGAATATTCGGGCATTTCGTTCGACGAAAACTGTCCTCAGCTCTTCACTTTATAAGTACCTACATAGCTCAAAAGCGGTAGTTCAGTCAGTATAAGTTTCTCATCCTGCCAGGAAATCATGTCGTAATAATGATTGCTCCCAAAATTGATTTGTGGTATCACAAAAGATCTCGACAATGATTTTTACGAGGCACGAGCTTTCAAAACTCTCGTATACTCTATTCTATTACAATTTTGTTGTCATTTGTCAACATTTGATGCCTCCCTGATATCACTCAGTGTAGCCGAAGCAATAGCAGCGCCTGCTCTGTGCGATACGCCATAACGATCACATACTTCAGCCAACTTTTCGAATTTTTTTGTACTTTCTCAATTTTCTCTTCCTTTAACTATGTTTCCACTGCCTATGCATCTGAAGGTTCTTTGGTCTTCAAGAAATGGGTGGTCTTTAATCGGAACAGTTTTATTTTTTCCACATTTACAAGAAGAAGAATTTTTGCATTTGCACGCAGCAA
>JADDOH010012710.1:0-36387 GCA_016648135.1 Agrypnia vestita
GAATCACCTTTCAGAAACAGGCCACACCTTTAAAACGGAAAACGACATCGAAATTTTACATATAGATAATAGAGGCCTTAGATAAGATAACGTAGAGATACGAAAAATAAAAAAGAACCTCAACACTAAAGCCAACATTATTATTTCATGAATAGTTCGCTACCAGATATATTTCCCGTTTCGGCGTCCACCCCTCAATTACCCCCACTTTGGCTGAAGCCACACCCCCATTCGCAATTAATTTATTTACTAGGATAGGTGACGGATAGTCAGTTGTACGTCAGTCCTGATGAAGATAGGGTGGTATCGAAACCCGTAGACATTATTTAAGCGGTTTATACAAAGTTAGTTAATTAAAATTTATAATTATGTCCAACCACAAAGTTAACGCTATAAACATCAAAAATATAAGAAAAACTTAGCTGTCAGCTGTCAAATTGGTTGTCGCGTGAAAAAGTGTTGCCAATTCGAAAAACAAATCTCGAACGAAACGAAAATAATTATCTTTCCAATAAAGCCAATACAATGGGTATATTAGGTCCTTACATATGAAATTGGCGTTTTGCCGTACTGGCAAATTTAATCTCAAATATCTTCTCTTTGGTGAGGAATTCCAAATCCAAATTTATACAGCTATTTACTCATGTATTTGTGTTTTGAAAATTATAATTCATTTGTTTTTTCCTCAATTGTTTTTTTCTTTGCGTCACTCAGTTTACAAAATGAAAAACTTGAAATATCGCGTTATTTACGAATACGAGTTCCACCGTGGCACCAGTGCTGCAGAAACGGCTCGAAGGATTAATGATGTGTATGGCGACGGTGCCGCAAAAGAAAACACAGTGCGTTTTTGGTTCCAACGTTTTCGTTCTGGAAATTTCGACCTGCAGAACAAGCCCGTGGACGGCCGGAGACCAAAGTTGATAATGAAGAATTGAAGGCTATTGTGGAAGCGGATCCATCGCAAACCACATCCGAGTTAGCTGCAGGCTGCGGTGTTAGTGATAAAACTGTTTTAATCCACTTGAAGCAAATTGGTAAGGTGAAAAAGCTTGAAAGGTGGGTACCTCACGAATTGAGTGAAGCAAATCAACAAACGCGCGTTGACTGCTGCTTTGCATTACTCAACCGGTACAATAATGAAGGGATTTTAAATCGAATCATTACCTGTGATGAAAAGTGGATCCTGTATGATAATCGGAAGCGCTCATCGCAATGGCTGAACCCTGCCGAACCAGCCAAACCATGCCCCAAGCGAAAATTGACTCAAAAAAGTTACTTGTGAGCGTTTGGTGGACTAGTGCTGGTGTCGTTCACTACAGCTTTCTTAAATCTGGCCAGACGATTACGGCAGATGTCTATTGTCAGCAACTGCAAACCATCATGGAAAAGCTAGCTGCTAAACAACCGAGGCTGGTTAATCGCTCTAGGCCACTGCTGCTTCATGATAACGCTAGACCACACACTGCACAACAGACGGCTACCAAATTAGAGGAGCTTCAATTGGAATGTCTAAGACATCCACCGTACTCTCCGGACCTTGCCCCAACAGATTACCATTTTTTTCGAAATTTGGATAACTTCTTGCAAAGGAAAAAATTCAACTCCGATGGGGCAGTCCAAACCGCCTTCAAAGATTTTATTGATTCCCGTCCGAATGGTTTTTTTAGTAAAGGGATCGATGAACTACCTATGAGATGGCAAAAGTGCATAGATAGCAATGGTACATACTTTGATTAAATAAATATATTATAATAAAAAAAAATCGGCTTTATGTTCCTCCCATACTAAACGCCAATTTCATATGTAAGGACCTAATATTTCCCATTGGAATTAACCAAAAATGATTTAATCCCTTTGAGCTCCGAATTTAGCCTTACTCTTTAATAATAAATAAAGAAATATAACTTTACTACAGTATATGGGGAGGTTAGTGCAGTCCCACACATTCCATACATTCAATTATCATACATGCGATATACAGAAATATAAGATTATTTAAATATATAAATAGAAATTATCATATGCAGGTATTTAAAGGTAAGATGTAACAAGAAATAAGGTGTATAGCAAGAATCATTCAAATAAATAGGGCATACAAAGTAAGAAATAATAATAATACTTTTTAATAATATTTACTCTTTACAAAAAGTTTTCACTAGAAAGTCCATCTCGGAAATCATACATTTTAATTACGTATTAATCACTACTTATTCATGATTTACATTAAGGTCAGTATTGACTCATCGTGATGCTATAAATATACTGCAGGCCTACTTTTATAAATATAATTTTAACCAGAAAATTAAGTTTAATATTTTACACAGTTTAGGCTATTAAAAAACATCATACCGGGTTATTCGGAAAACATTAAGAAACTCACAGGACTATGATCCTGCCTTGATTATGAAACGAAAATGTTCAAGCTATCCATGAAATTTTTTTATTTGGAATGTTTTCCAATTGGAATTCGAGGTTTTTATTATTTTATTTGACTTGTATTAAAAGGAATGAATTTTTAATTTTCGATATAAATTTCTGTAATGATTAAAAAAAAAACTAACCCATAAAAAACATTTTTTTACAATACTCCCTTTCGCTTTGAATCAGCTTTCATCTATACACGCGTCGGGCTAATTACTCATATAGAACGATTCCAATTTGAAAAAACCATTAAAATTTCTAAAAATCCAAATTATGCTATAAATATTCATTTTTTTAAAACGAAAATTTGTTAGATCATATTAATCGTCGCTGCGAGTCTGCCTGCAAAGTTTTAGCTCGATTTTATCACGCAAAAATGGTTAAAAATCGATCCAAAGCTTTTTCGTCAGACATGCAGACGCTACGAGTTAAAAGAAAGGGAGTAAAAATAAGTCAGAAATATTGAAAAAAATGTAAACTTTGCTGTCGCATATCTCCATAACTATTGATATTAGGTCATGGCTGCTTGAACATTTTCGACTCACAATCAAGGCAGGAATATAGTCCTGCGAGGTTATTAATGTTTTCCAAAGAACCCTGTAAAGGTAAGGCTACTAACCTTTCAAAACAGTCGGCTGGGTGGCTATAGCGCAATACATCGGTCCTCAGGCCTGGACTGACACAGCTTCTTCCACTATACTTTTCATACCTCCACAGACTTGAGGGTGAAGTTGACGATGACCAATGTGTCGGAGAATCCCGAAAGTATGGCTAAAGTGAAAGGCAGAGACCGTCTGTCGTCACGTATTATCGGCGGCTCCCAAATGATCGGCCCGATTCTGAAAATAACAATGTCTAGATCTTTAAGATCTTTATCCCAACACTTAATAGACGATAATAATAATTAAAAATGTCCAGAGCGTTTGCTACGGCTCAAATACACTGTATTAAAAGATGATATAAGAAAGATTGTTTCTTACAAACGTATTAATTTCTTCATCCACAGCGTCCAGATGAAATATCATGGCTAAACTTGTCATAACCGTGTTCGGCGTTACTGCGTATTCAAATCTTCCCATCCTGACATTTGACAGATATGTCTGGATCTTTAAGATCTTTATCCCAACACTTAATAGACGATAATAAACGAGACATAGCTTTACGTCGGTGTTTGTTTCTGTAAGTTTCTACATGAGATAGATATAGAGGGAGGGAGAAAGATGTAAATTGTTATCTGTCAAATGTCAAGATGGGAAAATTTGAATACGCGGTAACGCGGTCAAGTTTAGCCATGATATTTCATCTGGACGCTGTAGATGAAGAAATTAATACGTTTGTAAGAAACAATCTTTCTTATATCATATTTTAATACAGTGTATTTGAGCCGTAGAATAGCAAAATCCGCTCTGGACATTTTTAATTATTATTATCGTCTATTAAGTGTTGGGATAAAGATCTTAAAGATCTAGACATTGTTATTTTCAGAATACGGATGGATGAATGTTAGCATCATGATATATTTGGGCTCTAGTCACAGACACCACCTCTCATTGGGTATCCAGGCTCATTTGTTTAGTCTGATAATTAGCCAGTACTTGGTCAATGATAGAGAATAAAAATTCAGATTTTCACAGTAATAATGAGCTGACCCAAGTAGTATCAAGTAGCAGAAACATAACACTTGATAAATTGCATATCCCTGTAATACATACCACAACTGCTCAGCATCATTATATATTTAACTAACTAACCATTACGCTGTAGGGGTAGGCAGAGAGAATTGAACGCCACACTCTTCTATCCCGGCACACCACTTTTGCTTCGGCCACATTCATACATCTTCTCATACAACTTCTAAGGTTGTTGCGGCTTTTAACAGGGCCATCCTCAAACACTTGTTGTATCTGATCACGCCAGGTCTTTCGCGGACGCCCTCTATTTCTGTTGCCTTCAACACTCGCCCCATATATTTTCTTAACCATCCTTTCCTCGTTCATACGTTCCACATATTATATTATATATATTATTATATATTTAGATATTATTATTATATATTTAGATATTATTATTATATTATATATTTAGAGGTGTAAAATGGTTTAACGAATTATCTGTTAAAATGAGGATTGAGAAAAATTATGACGCCTTTCTTCCTGGTTCGCTCAAATAAAGTTTTAAGCGTCACTTACATTTTAATTAATTAATTTATAATGTTATTAATATTTAAAAAGTTGTTTAGCCAGTAAGTTATTTTATAAAATATTTTTTATGTGTATGGTGCCCTTGAGGCGTGTTCTCATGAAAACTAACTAACTAACTATCACGGTAGAGAGGATAGAACGCCATATTCCTCTGTCTTGGCACACTGCTTTTGCTTCTTCTACATTTACACATCTTCTCATGCATCCTCTACGTTGTTGAGCCAGGTCTTTCGTGGACGCCCTCCATTCCTGTTACCTTCAACACTTGCCCTATATATTTTATTAACCATCCTTTCCTCACTCGTACGTTCCACATGACCAAACCATCTCCGCACTCCTTTCTTTATTCTATCTACCACACTACAGCCAGCATTACATTCACTTCTGATTTGTCATCGGATGATTTTCCACACAAGCGCCTTAGTGACCACATTTCCACCGCGTTCGGTCAACTTTCATTCCTTTTTTGCCAATTCCAGGCTTTACTTTCATACATCAAGTGACCCAATATAAATTATCCGAATATAAATATATAAATAAGTAAACATAAATACATATATACTGGTCTATAGAAGGAGTTGAAAAATTGAAAATAATAATTTTCAGGCGTATTCCCTTGTATATGTTAAATAATTCGGAAGAATATAATATATGTAGGTACATATTAAAAATAATATTTCTTAATATTTCACATCCAAAATATAGACGTATCATTACCAGAATTCTATAATTTATCAAAAATAAGTAACAATATTTTTAATGAATATTCTGAGAACTCAGTTACAGGATTTGTTCACAAAGGAATAATTATCAATTAAGATAAATTATGGAATTGGTGAACGTTACATTGTCTAAAGTGATCATTTAAGCCAGATCATACAGATCATTAGCCCTGGGCCACCCTATAAAGTTTACCATTCACGATTCCAATATAAACACCTTCGACTCTGTGAGACTTCTATAATTTATCTTATTTTTTATATAGGTGTTTATCATCATACCTGGGCTGCCTTTGGCGGATTAGTGCATAGGTATTTGGAAGAAAATGTCCACCCGTCCAAAGGTACCATCTGTTATCGGCATGTGGTGTATATTGTATAAGGGTGTGTAAGATAAATCAGTAGAGGCAGGATGAGTGGATAGATACAGCAAGCAAGTGATCGACTCTGTGAGACTTCTATAATTTATCTTATTTTTTAAATAGGTGTTTATCATCATACCTGGGCTGCCTTTGGCGGATTAGTGCATAGGTATTTGGGAGAAAATGTCCACCCGTCCAAAGGTACCATCTGTTATCGGCATGTGATGTATATTGTATAAGGGTGTGTAAGATAAATCAGTAGAGGCAGGATGAGTGGATAGATACAGCACGCAAGTGATACTCACGTTTGTCCTTGATGTATATTGGAACAATATACACATGAAGTTGTACACGTTTACTTGAGAATGCTAAAGCGGCCGTCGATTGTACCCATCGGCGACCGGCACCGGGTTAGTCCTATCAAGCCCCTGATTGGTGGTTATGACCCGTTGCGTGCGGCTAGAATCGCGACGGATCTGGACCACCGCATGTCAGTATCACTACGTCACGCCTGTTTGACACATCTATGCCATACCTATTACCATATGCTAGATCGCGACCCCTGTTAGTCGATATGTCATGATTCCGGGTTTAAATTGTTCCACAAAGCATATTTATAAATGTCCGCGGTCGCACAAAGCTCGATAATGCCTAAGTAAAGAAGACGTATCTACTGTGGAAATATCAGAGCCTTCTCTATTGTCAATTAGCTTCGCTTTCGGGCTCCTGTGCCGCGAGTTAAGGGCACGATGAGCACCATTTATGGTGGGTCGAGGATGAAAATTTCAGAAGAAAAAGGGTTTATTGAGTTTATAGGGAACACCTGCTGCGGGCCGCGGCTGTCAAACCTTGGGGAACTGCCCCATACAATAAACCAACGCATAACTAAAATTACCTTCAATTATAGTGGTGATGCTGACCATTTTTACTCCCTTTCTTTTAACTCGTAGCGTCTGGTTGGTTGGTTGCTTGTCTGACGAAAAAACTTTGGATCGATTTTTAACCCTTTTCCCATTATCCAATCGAGCTGAAACGTTGCAAGCAAACTCTTGGCGACGATCAAAAAGATCTATCAAATTTTATTTAAAAAATAATAATAATTATAATATAATTTTGGATTTTTAGAAATTTTAATGGTTTTTTCAAATTGGAATCATTACAGTGCGGCCCGACGACATGACGGAATATTTAAAATTTGAATTAATCCGTCGGTATAATAGGTACTTCACTATGAATTTCGAAAATTAATGACAATTGGTTCACAGATGACAGCAAAATTCGGTTTTTTGGGAAGCAATCAAATAATAATTTATTTCTTTTAGATTTATGCTACATTACTACAGACGATTTTAAATCATTTAACGCTGGAAATTCATAAGGTACGATATTGTTGATAATTGAATCTATCAAAATCTTGATTAAATTGACTGACAAATGTTTTAAGCTCAAAACATCTGACATTTTAGAAATATATCAAAATCCTGTAAGTTTAGTGTTATGTAATATGTTTTAGTTCGTCTTTACTTGTTAAGATTTTCATTCGCCAAAAGGAATGTAAGAGGAAATAAAACGAAAAGAAAATTCAAATAGAGAGAAAGAAATATTTTTAGAGATTTTGACGTAGATATTTTTCTAGACATGTTTCATTTTCAGTCAATCAATTATTTAATTACATGATGGTAAACTTAATTTACAAAGAAAGGGAGTAAAATAAAAACTTGGTTTTTATAGGTTAGTTTAGATGGTAAATTCTCATTAATTCTTGAAACATCGCGACGCAACATTTATTTATAAAAGAGGACCGAGCGGCTACTGCGGAACATTTATTGTTGACGTTTGACAAATGTGACGTAGAAACGCGACATTACCAGCGATAAAAACCGCAGCAAAGCAGTGTGGCTAGCGCGTTGTAAACCATGTGCAAAATATCGGGCAAAATTTGAGCCTAATATTCTCGAAAGTGATCGATGCAATAGAAACAGCGTGATAAAAAAAAGTTGTATGGATGAGTGGCTACATATAATTATATGTATAATTAGTGAGAATTAGGAAATTTTATAATTAGTGTCCGAAATATTCTAGAAACTTTTATTGACATTGGATTTAAGAACAGTGATTTAGTTAAGTTGATATCCAGTGACTTTTTGTGAAAGCAGTTATCAAAATTTTATTATATGAAAAATATTATATGAAAAATATTATATAATATTATATTATATGAAAAACGTGTATTTAAGTATTTTTATAGGATGGCTCAGGGCTTACCACCTGTACGAGCTTGTTTAAATGATCACTCTATACAATGCAACATTCACCGATTCCATAGTAAGATCATCCACACACTTTTAAATTTTTGGAAGTTGTATATATCGCTCAGGATAAAACAGTGCCTCGCATACCACATTTTTGTCAAAAACAAGTTTTTATTGTGTATTTGTCTTTAAAATATGTGGATATGTAATCTGGCAAAAGCTTGTATTTTAAAAACAATTTTTTGTGTCTTATTCCATTAAAAGAATTTCTCGTGTTTTACAGTTTTTTGACTCCCCTGTAAAATCTGTATAAGTGGTTTACGAGGTACTGCTTTATCATGAGCGATATGTATGTTCCAAATCTGAAACCTCTCACACATTTGAAGGAACTATGCTAGAAATTTTATGCTAAATCTATGTATATTGTATACTATTTTGTTGTTTATTGATTGTTTCGCGAGCACCGCCCCACCCCAAGTTGCCACGGCGGCGTAATGAAGTGCGCGGCTGCTAAGCGACCGAGAGCAGGAAGGCCTCGCGCCGCGGGTTGAGGGGCTGCGCCCGCTGCGCGCTACGCGGCCCAGCGCCGGAATTTATTGGTCGATATGCAAATGTTTAAGCGGCGCTGCGCGTGCGTCACAGTCGCCGGGCTGCGGGCTGGACCGTCTGCCATCTCGGAACGTACTTTATATTGAAATATACTTCCCTTAATGTTAATAAGGGTGCAGAAATATTAATATTTGAGGCAAGTGATGAAGGCAGCAGGAATAGAGAGCGTTCCATGAATGACGTGGAAAACTCAAAGGATGGCCGTGTTAAAAGCTTAAACAACTGGAGAACGTTCATGATGTATGAATATGGTCAAAGTAAAAGTGGTGTGCCAGTTTGGTGTGCTCTCTGTGTGCTCTCTACCTACCCCTGCGGGGAAATGACGAGACAGTAAGTTTGTAAGTTAAATAGAAAGAAGTACAGAAATAATCTACGGATAAAATATTTTAAATATTTTTAAGTTTCGTAACTAGCATGCACTCTTTGACAAGATTAACACGCATGTGATAAATATTGGTGAAAGGTTAACAATACTATGGTTGTGGTGTATAGTGTTGTGAACATAGTAGAGTAGTGTTGGGCCTGACGAAGAGACGGGTACGTCTCGAAACCGGTAGACCTAAAATCTGGTAGTGGTTTATACTAATTTAACTAACACTCTGTTAGTTTAATAAAATTTTCAGTTTTGCTTTTGATTTTTCCCAAAAATAGCTTTTTGTTTTTTGAACACTGCGTCTAAAGTTAAAGTATGAAATATATTCGCCAAATAATCATCTGTATTCTGAACTGAGCAATATTGCTCTTTCTTTGTCTTGACAATTATTGTATAGCATTATGACGCCGTTTTACGTTTGACAGGTTTGAAATTAATAAATTAAATCAATTAAAATGCTCATTAATCTTAATTGTGAATAACTTAACGTTTGTTTACATTTTAGAGCATGTCAAACATGAAACACCGAAATTGGCGGCAATACAATATTGTATATACCTGTCAAGATAGGGATAAAAATCTGACATACGAATATTGCTATTTTCAGAAAAGCACAGATAGTCTTATCATCTCTGAATAATTAATTGTCTTCATTTTTAACAATCTACGTGATTTATATAGTACGGCAAAATATCAAGGCTTATGCAAATCACATTGCGATATCACTTGGAATTGAACCCGGAACATATATATGAGAATCTGATGCCGCGCCCACTGGACTATGAAGGCCGGTATTTGAATTTACATATCTAGTTTAGTGAGAGAGTCCATTGAAATATATAAACATCCTGATTTCAATACAGATGACAGTTATAAAGTATCAAGTATTTGGCACCCTGTTCTCATGACTTTGATTCCACCTTTAAGAGACGTCGCAGAAAAGTCCGAAAATGTAATTAGTACATACTGCACACTATCTATCGTAGAAGAAGTAGACACTCCACAACAAAGCGCATATAAATAGAAAGATGTACATATGAGGCGAGTGGCGAAGGCAGCAGGAACAAAGGGCGTCCAAGAAGAACAGACACTGTCAGATAACCCAAGTATTGGAAGACGGCCGTGTTAAAACCTTAAACAACCGAAGAACATGCACGAGAAGATGTATGAATGTGGTCAAAGCAAAGGTGGCATGAGAGATTGCTCTCTACCTAAATGATGAGATCGTTAGTTAGTTTGTTAGTTAAATAGAAAGAAGTACAGAATAATCTACGGATAAAATATTTTAAATAAACATCCTTATTTCAATAGAGACGGCAGTTACAAACTATTATATACTTTGATTCCGCCTTTAGGAGACGTCGCAGAAAAGCCCGAAGATGTAATTAGTACATACTGCATACTGGCGACCTCTATCGTAGAAGAAGTGAACACTCCACAACAAAGTGCATATAATTTACGACATCGGAAGAAATAATCAGTTCGACCTGGATGACGCTGACTAAGACTTCGAGATTTCGAGATCGAAACGTCGAGATTTGCTTTTCAGTGAAATATATGGTTCGCATGCGTTTTATTTAACACTTAAATAGGTAAATTAATATCAATATCGATGGTGAAGTCCTTTGGTAACCGATGCATGTGCACAGTTGGTAACAATAATAAATCCTCGCCAACATGGTTCCGGCACCAGCCCGCCGTCTACCGTTGCCTTCATCAGGAGGAATGTCCATCGCTCGCGACCGGTGACCGGTTTCAGGGCGGGCTGCTCAAAGGAAAGTCCTGCTACTGCTGTTTTCATATAAAATAATGCCCGGCTGGTCCGCGCGGCGTAACACTCTCGCTGCCGGCGCGATCGCACGCCGTGCCGATAAATTGAACCTCGATCATTATTTTTATGCATAATGACAGCTCATCCCCACGTTCCGACTATTCAATCGCTCCATCCGGCAAACGTGGGAAGGTAAATCTTATATTTCACTGTAAATGGTTACGGATATTTTTCCGAGAAACAATTCTCAACGTTTCGTTGAAGTCGTATTCAACGTCATCAGGAGAGAATGACCTGTACCCGCGGAGGTGCAGGGCGGACCAGCGGACTGACTGGCCTACACCTACACCTACACCTTCGCGGGTACAGGTTGTTCTCCTGATGACGTTGAATACGACTTCAACGAAACGTCGAGAATTGTTTCTCGGTAAAACATATGGTTCGTATAAAATATCCGTAACCATTTACGGTTAAATATGTCTAACGACCGTAATAATAACCTTAACTCTTAAAATCTTATATTTGTCGTTCTTCTGGTGTGCTGGAAGAATTTAATTGTCTCGGATGACTTATTGATAACAATGGCAAATGCTAGTCAGAAATCTATAGAAGAATCTTCTTTTTCAGTCGATTTTCTTATTTCTTGGCTGCTCTTGGATCTGATGATAACGATAATATAATTAGTCCTCAGGAGGCTAAATAGCCCAATATTGGATCCACAAGTCCTGTAGTCTACTTTTATTACTAAATTCAAACTATTTGATATAATTTCACTTTTATACCGAAGTATCGATACTATACAATAGAACAAGCTGGGTTTCGAAGAGGTTTTGGGACAAGGGACCACATACAAACAATTTGGTTTCTTATTGAAAAGGCAACAGAATATAATATCACTCTCCATATGGCCTTTATTGATTATAAGAAGGCATTCGATTCAATTGAGACGTGGGCGATCATAAAAGCGCTCGAAAATGCACGAATCGACTCAAGATATACGAGACTGATAAAATACATATATGAAAATGCAACCATGAGCGTGACAATAGATGAAGATACGAAAACAGAAAGCTTCAAAATCGGAAAAGGTGTGCGACAAGGTGACACTATCTCACCAAAACTCTTTACACTCGCCTTGGAAAACATTTTCAAAAAGATAAATTGGGAAAATAAAGGAGTAAAGATAAACGGCACCTATCTGAGCCACCTCAGGTTTGCAGACGATATAGTGATTGTTAGCAATAATGTAAGAGAATTGGAATCTATGACCAGAGAATTGCAAGAAGCATCGAAAGAAACAGGTTTGGAAATGAACACACAAAAAACAAAAATTTTAACCACATCCAAACACAAATTCAAAATAAACAATTGGGAAATAGAAACAGTTGATGAATATGTGTACCTTGGTCATAAGATAAAGCTGGGAAAAGAAAACCAAACAGCAGAACTACCAAGAAGAATAGGTCTGGGCTGGGCAGCATTTGGTAAATTGAAACACTTGTTTGAAAATAAAAAAATCCCAATTTGCCTGAAAAGAAAAATGTTCGATACATGTATCCTACCGATGCTGACATATGGACTAGAAACAGCAACACTGACAGAAAAAAGCATACAAAAATTAAAATGTACACAGCGGGCCACGGAAAGGCAGATGCTCGGCGTAAGCCTTCGGGATAAAATCAGAAATGAAGAAATAAGACGCCGAACAAAAGTTGCTGATATTATGGACCGTATTGCAAAACTAAAATGGCAGTGGGCTGGACATATGGCTCGACAGGAGGATACTAGATGGGCACCCAGAATCCTACAGTGGAGGCCCTGGACAAAAAATAGAAGCGTCGGAAGACCTCCCAAAAGGTGGTCCGATGACATAGTCCAGCAAGCATGAAGAACCTGGATGCGAATGGGGAGAAACAGAGACGAGTGGAAAAAAATGGAAGAGGCCTACATCCAGCAGTGGAGGGAAAAAGGCTGAGGAAGAAGAAGAAGAAGAAGATCGATACAATGTACACCGTGTAAATATTTCTGTATGTTATTTTATAGTATAACTATTTTTTAAGAATTGCCCGTTGCACCCAGACACCGCGACGCGGTTTTATGTGGACTTCCCGTCGCGCGGCACAAACGCTCTTGGGAGAACACTTTTGGATAAAAAAAATGCCAGTATGCATGGCGAAAGTATGGGGCCAAAAGAGAAGCTGTGGTTTTGTGGTGGGTCTCGCTTTATTGCGGCATCTTGGGCATCTGAAGAAAACGATCGCTGTTTTGTTTCTCCCAAATATGTATACGATATTTTTGCGTTTTTTTATACAATTGCAGCATTTCATTAGTATTCTGCTTCAAAGGATTGGGGATACATAGTATAATATCGATCTTCCTACTATATAATATTGCTCTTCCTCTTTCCCCGAGAGCAAATTTTTAAAGGACCAACACCAAGACCTATATTTGGTAATTAGCTACAGATGACAGGCCAGTTAAGTGCAATGATTCAATCAGAGATGCATGCTAAGAATACCGCCTACAGTTTTATATACAGATTTTAAACCCAAGATATATTCTATGTATAGTTTTCTGGAATATTCCGACGTGCATATGTGACCTCTGACGTCTACAGAAATTGTATGATAACGCTAAAGAAATTCTTGACAACACCTGTCTCCGACATGGAAGCACAATACACTACATCAAGACATACACACCATGCTTTCGACACGGTACTGCAATCCAGTACTTAATCTAACACAAACTTGGACACACCCTGACTTCGGTACGGTATTGCGAGACAATACTTAACCTACACTTCAACACACACTCATTACATCAGCCCCAATGATGGACCCTGCAATGGAATCCGAAACGTCAGCCAGAGAGGTCACACAGAGAGGCACGGCAGAATATCCTAGAAAACTATACACAGAAGATTGTGAACGGCCGTAAAAACATGAGAGCATTTCCAAGATATATTCATCAATACTTCTGAAATCATAACAGAATGTTATTTAAATTAGTAAAAACCACTACCAGATTTAAGGTCTACCGGTTTTGAGACGTACCCGTCTCTTCGTCAGGACCAACACTACACTTCTGTGTTCACAACACTAATCACCACAACCATAGTATTGTTAATTTTTCACCAATATTTATCACGTGCGTGTTAATCTTGTCAAGGACAAGCATGCACTAATTAGCCTACAGAAAAATCAGGAATCCACGAGGGAGAGAGAGAGTGAGAGGAGGCAGGGTCTAAATTAGGTGTTACCAAATCTTTCATGAAAGTTAAATTGATATTCTGACATTATTCTGGAAGAGATGACAGCCTGGAAGGGTGTATCGGCAACGTGAAGAGAAGGTTTGTTAAAAGGAAATCGAGAGATTCAATGAAGATCGCTATCCTCAATCATGGTCGTGGTCATAAGAAGAAGCCAGTGTCCAGAAATCTAATAAGCGGGGCCGTAGATATATCCAAACTGATCTATGTTCTTGGCAACTAAAATAATAGGCATGATGACAGTGATATAATAAGGGATTTTAGAAAAGAAAATATTTTGAAATGCTATGCAATGAATATGCACATTGAGTATAATAAGAGTTTCAATACAATAAAAGTACGAAATTCTGCAATCTGCCATTTTAACTGAAACACCGATCAGAGCGAATGACGTCACGCTTATGTAATCATCACCGTATCTCTTGAATTCTTGTCAAAGACACAATTAATGTTTACTTAGGCTTGACGTTACGTAGACGCCATGATACCTGCAGGCGTTTTTGCGCGAACTTAAAAGTGGGTAGATGAAGATGCAACTATTTACTTAAAAACTTAGTTTATTACTGAAATGGTGTTATTTTCGGTAATAGTAGATGTGTACCTACATTATATAAGGTTATTTCAAAATCTGTCATGTTGTCTATTGTGGGGAGGCTGCCGATGCGAGCGTTCATCTGCGATGGCGGCTTTAGCAAATGTAAGATGGCTTCCGTAAAAATATTGTTCTATTATACACAAATACTGATAAAATATAGCAGCATACAGCGTGCATCCAAAAATTAACATTGAAGTTATTAGAGCGATTGAGTAGATCGAGATTAACAAATTTTTACTTCAGAGGATGTCCCGTATTTTAAAAGAGCCCTTCGACTCGTATCATAAAAGTCAATTAAAAAAATAAGGGCAGAGAAGTCTCCACTGTTCCGAAAGTGTTGAGAATGGCGAAAGTATTATCTCAATGGTGTTTAACTTCTGTACGTTGGCAAGTTTAGAGTTGGCCGTGCGGACTCCACTTGGACTCGCGAGGCAGGACTTATTCCTTGCGAGGGTTTTATCCTTAGAATTGCCAGGGCGATTCAGGAATGCGATGGGAGGAAAAAATTCATCACTTTTTCGGTGTTGCCCGCACCTACGTACAGTTCTAGGACGACTTCTACATCGAAGTTATTAGGACAATCAAATTTGACACTTGTAAGATAATAACCTTGTATCTGAAAATCTTGGGTTTTACTGATATGATGTCAATTACCCCCACCATAACTGTAGTTTTTTACTTTTTCGGTGTTAAACAGAATTCACACGTACACAGAATTCTCGAACGACTTATACACAGAGAGGATAATGCGACACGGAAGTTATTTCGACATCCAAAATTGCTAGTAAGATAATAATCTAATATCTGAGAATCATGGGTCTTACTGAATCTATTTCATTAAGAATGTTCTTAGGTTTTCACGGCCACTCAGAATCTTCAAGTATGTGTTTACTGGGATATTATGCCTTTTTTCTTGAGAGCTCTGGCAATTCTGTCAAAGCGTTACAGACAGAATTGCCAGAGCTCTCAAGAAAAGAGACATTAAGACAGTTTTTGGTATCAACTCAAAAATTATGGATTTCTTGAGATCAGCGAAGGATCGAGATTGCTTAGAAACAGACGGTGTGTATAGACTCAATTGTCAAGACTGCGATAAAGTATACGTGGGACAAACAGCGCGTATTTCCAAAGGGTCAACGAGCACAAACGGGCATGCAAACTCGGTCATCCAGAAAAATCAGCACTGGCTGAGCATTTTCTGGATACCGGCCATCATTTTTAATTGAACCGAAAATCCTTGGAAAGCCTAAGAGTCACTATACGCGGCTTATCAAGGAAGCACTAGAAATCTACAAGCACCTGATAAATATTAATAGAGATGATGGTCTCAAATTAAAAACATTTTGGTATCCGGCGCTTCAAAGTCATTCTCGTCGCAGACTCCGCAGAGATAGTGATCAGAAAACAGATGAATCATACACACAACACAATACAACACATCATGACTTCGGCATGGTATTGCTAGCCAATACTTAACCACAACACCAACACTCACAACAACAAATCAGCCCTGATGATGGACCCTGCAATGCGATCCGAAACGTCGGCCCGAAAGGTCGTAACAACACGGCATAATACCCCAGTAAACACAAACTTGAAGACTATTTCATTAAAATAAAATCTAGATACATATAGATAGATACGTAGATTTCTGTATAGGATCATAAATATCGTGATTGATTGCCCCAAGATTGTTAGTTTGATCGACTTACAGGCCCCATCGAGGTCATCAAGACACAGTGCATTATTCTATTATAGTGGAAATGTCAGAACTAATGCATTAGCACCCTCTGTAATCCCCAGACTAAACTCATTAGGGAATGAACATGCAGAGGCGGCTGACATTTTTGCTGATAATATAACTGTGTATAGGACAAGGTCGATAGAATTCTTTACACCTCAACTAAATGGAAATGGATAATAATTTTTTCTTTTTCTTCTTACTACTTAAACTTCTCTTTTTAATTTACACAAATCTATAAGATGTACCTACTTGCATCTTTTTAACTGTAATCTATTTCTTCTTCATAGTCCTTAAAATAATTTTTTCTTTCTACTTAAAATTATCTTTTTAACTTACACAAATCTATAAGATGTACTCGAATCATTTTAACTGCAATCTAAATTTAAACAAATCTATTATATGTACTTGTACCTTTTAACTGTATATCTCTGTCTTATGTTATTTTTTAAATTTATATTGTGTATGTTTGGTAAAAGCCCATAAGGGTGTTAAATAAATAAATAAATCATAGATGTCTCATAGAGATGAAATAATTTTTATATGGAAAAGTAAGTATTAAAGTCTATTTGGGTGTCCATAGGGCATAGGGTTTACGATCTTTCTAAACGACTGGCTTAAGTGATCACTTTATATACCATTACTTTCCATATGAGAGTTATATTTTTATTACCGCCACCTGGGGTTGAAAATTGGTCATTCCCATAAACCACTACAGATATCGCCGTTGGTAATGAGATATTTATATTTTTGATTGGAGTTATTAAAGCAATATCCCTTTTAAATGTATATGATATTCTTCCGAATTAATAACATTTACACTAGGAAACGCCTGAAAATTATTTCAATTTTTAACTTTTTTTTAACATTCCCAACGTTTAAAGTCCTCCTAAGTTGAGAATATAAGACGTAGGTACATATGGGTCGGTTGTATCAACTTGCATTTTAGTTGGCGACAACTTTTGTTGAATCAAACAATATCAAATTTTCATCTGTTTGTGTCTTCTGAGGTATTATGCCGTGTAATAATCAGGGCTGATGATGGATCCTGCAATGGGATCCAAAACGTCGGCCAGGAAGGTCGTAATAACACGGCATATTACCCCAGAAGACACATACCAGAAGATTCTGAGTGGCCGTGAAAACCTAAGAACATTTTCATTTTTTTCAATATTTCTGGCTTATTTTTTACAAAACATTGAACTACGTATCATTACAGTAATTTATATCGATTACAAAAAACGATTACAAAAAAAAGGTTTATTTTTTACAAAACATTGAACTATGTATCATTACAGTAACTTATATCGATTACAAAAAATGTTTCAATACAAGTTAAATAAATTGATAAAAACCCTGCAGACATTTCAATTGAAATTAAAAGGTTTTTATTATTTTATTTGACTTGTATTACGAGTAAAGGGAATGAATTTTTAATATTCGTTATAAGTTACTGTAATGATAGTCCAACGTTTTACAAAAAATAAGTCATAAATATTTAAAAAAATGCAAAATTTGATGACGCACATCTCCATAACTATTGATGTTAGGTCACAGTTACTTGAATATTTTCGACTCATAATCAAGGCAGCAATCCAAATAACCCAGTACATGTTCTAAATCAATTTCTTTAATATATACGAATGGACATCTATGGTCCTTCTAATGACATAGTATACATATATTTCGTAGCTGATAATGAAAGCGTAATATTTACCAATATTCTTTTGTCTTTATATTTTTATTTTGTTCTCAGAAAAGACATAAAAAAATATTGTAAAATTTATAATAATTCATTTAGTGTATATTATAGATATCTCACAGAGACGAAACTGTATTAATTATGGGAAAGTAGGTATAGAAGTCATTTGGGTGTACACAGGACTTATAACCTGTCTTTTTATGGTTGGCTTAAGTGATCACTTTACACAATTGTAACATTCGCCATTTCCATCCATGATAGAATATACCATGATTATTCATTTTTTGGAAGTTGTATATATGTTCAAATTGCGTGGAGAGCTTTCATATATGAGTTGTAAGCGCCTTTTCCATGCGGCCTGTACAAAGCCATTTTCATTCCCCTAAATCCCCACAGATGTCGCTAATGAGAAAATCTACATTGATTTTTTACGGAATTTTGAGAGCAATATCCTTTTTTGTGTGTAATGAAATTCATCCGAATACTTGCATTACACTAGAATACGCCAGGAAATATTATTTCCAATTTTTGTTAAATTCCTTTTTACCAGTATTTACAATTCAGAATATTTTGAGTTTGTTCAAATCTTTCAGAACAGTGCTGGATTTATGTCACAGAGACATTATTAATCAATTAGTGTATATTATAGATACCTCACAGAGACGAAACTGTATTAATTATGGGAAAGTAATAAAGTAAACTTTCTCATAATTAATACAGTTTCGTCTCTGTGAGATATCTATAATATACACTAATTGATTAATAATGTCTCTGTGACATAAATCCAGCACTGTTCTGAAAGATTTGAACAAACTCAAAATATTCTGAATTATAATAATTCGTCTATTCTTTACTCTGCCGTACAAATATTTTTCTCTTTTAATTTTCCAATTGCAGGATTTGCTTCCATTCATCTAATTTCGCACCAATACTCTTTTATGCACCGCTAGTCTGGCTTCCTTTGATAGATTTTCACTGGCTATAGGTTCCAGTATCCAGTATCCTCTCAATATCGTTCTCAGCCGTACCATCCCTAGCACAAAATCTTCCCAAATATACAAGTGCAATCATTTGTTCTATGCATTAGTATTTTATTTAAAAAAAAAACTATGCGAGAGACGCGAGGGGTAGTTTTTAGATATTCTAAAGCAGTGCTAGTGGGTTACATGATTTTTTTTTTAAATTTGTTATTTCTGTGTTTCTGTGTATAAGTTTTAGGTTTTCGATCTTTGTTGAGTTATTTGATATATGAGTACTGGATTTTATCCACAGAAAATAATAATAGTATCATACATACAATAAAATTAATCTTGTTATTATTACATTCTAAAAATAAAGAGGTATCATTGCCAGCTGAGAAATATACTAGTATATGTCATGGAGAGGATCATAGGTGTCTCTAGTATAGTCTCTTCAAATATTTGAAAGAATGCAGATTTTGAACATATACACAACTTTCAGATATTCTATAGTGTGTGGATGTTCTTACGGTGGAATTGGTGTACGTTGCCTTGGGTATCACAGTGATGACTTTAAGCCAGCTCGTACAGATCATAGGCCCTGGGCCATCGTTTACATTTTATATTTATACGTTTCCAATATAAATCGCTTTATTTTTGTGAGACTTGTATAGTTAATTTTAATTAACTTTACCTTTATATTATTTGCTAACATTCATCAGAAGCATGTATACAACATATACAACGGACATGGACAATGTACAAAAGTGTGTAAACAACAGTCATGGATAATGTACTAAAGTATGTACACACAGTTCAGGACGACTTTTTTTATCGATTTGACTAGATTTATGGGACAAATAAGTAAATGGTAAATAAGATAAATTATAATTGACATGAAGTTGGATATACGTCGGAAATAAAACATCTAGCCATAGGACAAATTACGGTGAGAATTTTAAATCAACTTTTTCTCAAGATGAAGATTATTTAATTAATATTTGTTTTCCGTAATCTTTACTAATGCACAGCTTTTTTGCTTGTATGCGCTGCACGCCACTAGTGTACAATGTAAACAAAGGACATTGTCAAAGTACAGAAGTATGTATACAATGTATGCCATGTAATATATATAGCCTTTCAATGTAGTGCAGAATATATAAAACATGCAAAAGACCTATCGTGACATACGGTATCGAAGCAAGAGCGGACACGGTGAGAACTAAACACCTCAGAACTACTGAGATAAAGATCCTAAGACTTATTGCGGACAAGACCCTCAGAGACAGAGCATCCAATGCGGAAATCCGCAGAACCTGCGACATACAAGACGTTGTTCGATGGAGCAGGTAAGTCGTTTCTGCAGCGACTTCCCAGAGCCGTGATGCGCGGGATTCCAGAGGGGCGCTGACCGCCAGGGAGACCACCGAAGAGATGGAGAGAGAGCTGGACGTCCTCGTCACAAGACCAGGACTGGCCTGTCAATACAGATGTTAGATGCACGCTCTACAAAAACCCTTTGTCTATGATATTGTAATTCAGTTTGAACTGTCTTGTTAGCTTGACGTTTTGCTTTTTGAGTTGTGTGTGCCCAGTTTACGTGATCATAAAGCCTTCTGATAAGGAATAAGGTGCCCCCCTCCCCAAGAATTCAGGATCTACTGCCGTTCTGATAAGGGAGAAACCATCGTTGTGTTTCCTTCGACCTGGATTAAAGAGCAAAGGCAAGGGCGTGCTTCCTTTACTGACTTTCTTTCCTTCCAGGAACCTGTCTTTTTCCATCTTGACTTATCCAATTCACATTCCGCGTTCAAAAACAGATAAAGAATCTAGAGTGCCACCACGATAACTTGGCGTGCGAGGGAGGTCGCCCCTGTCGCGAAACAGTATTTGCCAGGTTGTAAATTTATAACACAATACATAATGTACCGAATGTCCGGTGACCAGTGTCAATATAAATTTGGTCGGGTAACAGCGGCGGCCGCTCTATCTGTCAAACTATCAGACGGTAATATCGGTCCATTATTTGCTTTTACAGCTTCGCAAAACATTAATACTTCATTGGCAATTGTTCTTGAACTACCCCGGACTGTTTTGGTTGTTTTGGACATAATAATTCAGTGTATATTGGTAATCAAGATGTCACAGCTCCCGAGCAAATACAAAATTGTACTGAATTACAGGGCGAGGGGTTGCCGCCGGGTGCGGGCGGGGCGGGTTTTAGTTCCAATCCTGCCGCACGCCAAGTTATGTTGGGCAGGCAATAATGAGAAGTAGGAGAAGAATTTGGCGCGTGTTATGCCAATTTTTAGCTTAGTCGCTTGTGTCACAGGTCGCCTTGGCATACATCACGCAGCCCTGCCAAGTTTGGCCCGGCCCGCTAAGGATGGCGGCCCAGCTGGTGACGAGAGCCGAGGACGCAGGATGCGGCTGGAGAAATCGCCACCGCAAGGCGCAGCGCCCATTAGCATAACACTCATCGCGCCCGCTGGAAAGTGGCAGACAACAAAGAGGAGGATGCGTCTCTGGGCTGCGCCGATTAAAATATGATTATTGGCGAGTATGGCATGAAAGCGATTTTTAAATAATTTAGCATTTCTCATGTGCGAGGCGTCGCCGCATATTAAACACAACCTCATGATCTCATTCCGACTGAATGCCTTTGTTGTTGTTTTGATTCGGCGAGTACTTCCGCGATAAGTACAATAAATATTATTAATATTTATTTATTAACACCCTTCAGGACTTTTTACAAAATTAAAGGTGAAGTGTACATTAAATGGATGAATACTTAAAACACAATGTCCGGAGAATATTTAGAGCACGTCCAATTCTGTGTACGGATTTTATCTCCAGAGAGACACAATTAATCGAGATATATTATAGAGACGAAGCTATATTTTTATATAGGAAAGTAGGTATGGAAGTCTTTTTGGGTGTTCATAGGGCTTACGACGTGCCGTGTGGTTGGCTTAAGTTATCACTTTACACAATGTAACGTTCATCATTTCCACACGTGGTGCTACCACATCAATCAAATTTATATTAAACTTACAATACATGTTTAACTTACACAACTTGTTTCACACGTGAGTTGTATTTTTACTACCGTAACGCATGCCCTACTCCTCATCTATCTATTACTCGTTAATCTTCTTAAAAAGCCCCCCATCGAGATCAAAGACGACCAACGTGTCTACCAGTGTAAGGCATCGACTCTTCAGTTCTTATTTTTCTTCATCGTCTCTTCAAGATAGATCAGGTAGATTTTTTGAGCAATCTATAGCCCTGTTTTCCCTGGAGATTTGTGCAGGTATTCCAAATCGGTGAAGCTCTAAACGTTTAGCGATAAAATATAATCAATTATACAATCGTTCTAAGGTCAATGTCTTCACAGGATAGTCTCTCGTGGACATGCTGAAAACAGTATTGAAATGAACATTAAATCGGAAAAAAAATTAAATTCATGTAATGTTCTATTGTGATGAATGTAAACACGACGTGCTACGAGTACATAATATCATTACTGTTAACTAAATGTTTGTATTCAGTTTGGTTTATTTTAGAAAATTGTAATTCCTGTATCATAATATTTGATATAACATTGATAATTTATATAATTTTGTACTTAACAGAATATTTTAAATTTGAAGACAGAAATATACAGAGAATGTATATTTAAAAAAAAAGTTATTTGTTCTTTTTACTTAATTAATGCAATTAAACATACATCTAGCTACAGCGATCTGTATAACAGTCAAATAAAGAAGTTGTAAGTCAAAGAGCAAACAAAGCAGCGGTTTTTTGTGTGTATAGTTTTCTGGGTATTCTGCCGTGTATATGTGACCTCTCTGGTCACAGTCGGCAACACCAAATTTCATATAAATACGACGACATATCTGCACGGAGAAAGCGGAGAAGGCCAGAGAGGTCACGTGTACACGGCAGAATATCCCAGAAAACTATACACAGAAGATTCTGAACGGCCGTGAAAATCTAAGGACATTTTTAAAGCAGCGGTTATCTCCGGATGCTTAAGAGACACTGTATGGGCCAATAAGCATATGCTAGTGGAGAGCAAAGTCAGAATATATAAAACATACACAAGCCCTATTATGACAAACGGTATCGAAGCCAGAGCGGACACGGTGAGAACTAAACACCTTCTTAGAACTACCGAGATGAAGACTCTAAGACCCATTGCGGGCAAGACCCTCAGAGACAGAGTACCCAATGCGGAAATCCGCAGAACCCGCGACGTACAAGACATTGTGAGATGGAGCAGGCAGAGAAGGCGTTTCTGGAGGGACCGTGTCGAGAGAACGGAGCAGACGAGCCTGCGAGTCCCAGAGCCCTGATGCGCGGGATTCCAGAGGGGCGCCGATCACCAGGGAGACCACCAAAGAGATGGAGAGAGGGCTGGACGCCATCCTCACAAGACCAGGACTGACCTGTCAACACAGATCAAGGATCTAACAAAATAAGAAGAAGAAGAATAAAAAACAATTAAAATAAGGAAACGATTTATTCTACTACCTCTATGAGAGTAGTCACAAACTCGTGTATAGAGAAGGAGTACTGCAGGTGTAAAGTTATAAATATGCATTACTCATTAATCTATGAAGTACAAAATAGAATTGAATGTATAACAATGATTATATACAAAGAAAGATTATTAGAAAGAAGTAGTAGTATGTAGTCCTTAATTCTGTTTTAATTTTTTTATTTTTTTTATTTTTACGCTTCAACAGGCCAAGAGGCCCAATTACAGCGATAGAAGCGAAATACATGCAAAACACCTAGGCTTGAGTAAATCACATAGATTCATATTGTGACCTCACCGGAAATCGAACCCGGAACCCTCGATGTGGGAAGCCAGTGTCATACCCACTGCGCTACGAGAAAATGGTAATATCGGGGTGGAAGGTACAATTTGTTGTCAACTGACATTTTCAAACAGTTTCATGATCACGTAATGTGTCTTTCAGTTACAATTTTAATTTTATTCTGATCTGTTATTTTTCTGATTGTTAGGGGAAGATTACTAAATAATTTATTACCAATAAAACTAAAATGTTTTTGATTTGTGGTAAAATAAAATTTTGGTATGTTAAATGTATCTCTAAATCTCGTAGATCGAAAATCGCTTGTCGTATTTAATGAATTTTTAATTTAAAATAATGATTATTGATTTTTTTGTATCCCAATTATAATAATTTCGTTGTCTGTCTGTCCGTCCGTCCGTCCGCGTAACATCATATAACGTCAGTAACTTTTTAATAGGAAATTTTACTCGAAAATTTTTTTTTTCAAAAATGTTCCCGGCCAAATCCGAGTAGACGTTACAAAATGTTATAGTATAGTTATGAACATGAATTATAAATAGCTTATTTCGTAACTTTTTGGAGCAATTTGCATTCGAGTATTTAGTTTTTAAGGGATTTTGTACCTCTAGCGATCTACTTACGCAGAATCACTGATAAGTGGACATTCTGATCCTTTATCTATCGATTGCTACGAACAGTATGGAGACTCACGGTAATTTATTTATTTCATTTTTATTTTTATTTTATTTAGAATTCAAACAGCTTATTTATTACTAAAACCTAGAACATATAATATGATAAGAATATTGAGCTAACTATATTAATTCACTCGATTAACTTAGAATACTATATATTGTACATAACAGATTAAGAAGACATACATATGTAACAAATATAGGAAGACATATATGTCACAAAATAACAAAAATGCAATAAAAAGATTAACGGAAGAAAGAGTTTAAAAAAATATATAAGAATACATCAATACATAAAGGAAGTACGGTAAATTTATTTCCAGGGGGAGAAGAAGGAAATAGATTTCCCGGGCAGGAAGGGCGGTGGAGTGAAGAGAAAATGGGATAAGGAATACAATCTGTAAGATAAAAATGAACCAAGTTAAAAGGAAGGTTACGCATTGTGTTTTATGTGTGATTTGATCTTAGTGGTTGTCCTATTGAAAATGTCGATTTCACTGAAGAATGTATTTAACTGGGTAGATGCTCTGTAAAAGGTTGAGTTTTGTTTGGAGTTTGTATAGCAGGAATTTGTATATATCATTGTTCTGACATATATATTTGTCATGCATTTGTTTGTAATTCTCTTGGAAATACGTTTCGTCTACTGATTGCAATGAACACTCTTGAAAAGTCCCTTCGTCTACTGATTGCTATGAACACTATGGAGACTCATTGTATGTCTTTGCAATGACACAGATTTGCCGTAGATTTGTTTGTAATTCTCTTGAAAAGTCCCTTCGTCTACTGATTGCTATGAACACTATGGAGACTCATTGTATGTCTTTGCAATGACACAGATTTGCCGTAGATTTGTTTGTAATTCTCTTGAAAAGTCCCTTCGTCTACTGATTGCTATGAACACTATGGAGACTCATTGTATGTCTTTGCAATGACACAGATTTGCCGTAGATTTGTTTGTAATTCTCCTGGATAGGCCTTTTGTCTACTGATTGCTATGAACAGTATGGAGGTTCATGGTATATCTTTGTGAGAACAGACATTTGCCAGAAATTTCTTTGTAAATCTCCTAAAAAGGCCTTTCCTCGACTGATCGCTATGAACACTATGGAGACTCATGGTACACCTTTGCAATGACAGACATGTGCCATAAATTTGTTCTTAATTCTCCTGGAAAGGCCTTTAGTCTACTGATTGCTATGAACAGTATGGAGAATCATGGTTTATCTTTTCAATGAGAGAGATTTGCCATAAATTTGTTTGCCACCAGCCCGGTAAGCGATCCGTTCCTGCGATTTATCCGACGCCTCCGCCGATTAAACTGTGAACTAATCTGCCTTGGTGCCAAGCTCGACGGACGTGACAGCATCACGGCGGAATCCATCTGCATGTATCAAGAGGACGTGTGCTGCAGAGCGGGCTGGCGAGGACCCAAGAGGCGAGGAGGATCATAACGCGGTATTGAAATGTGGGCGACGCGGCACGTGACGCGCATGCGCGATGGCGCCTGCTGGGTGGCTCGGCTTTATAGGCGGCGCATCCTTCATTATTGGGGAGCGCGGATTTTCAAAATGAGTTTTTGTCCAGCAGCCCCGTTCTGCAAAAGTTTTGAGTTTCCTAATCACATTTTGGAAACTACGCATTCTTTTGATATTGCCACAGACGATTCTTTCAGAGATTAATGAAAACACTGGAAAGTAATGAATAATTTATTAATAAGTAATTAATTATTTTAATAAATTGAAACAAGTCACTGGACACGAATTAATCATATCATTATTCTTCAATTCGTACTTCACAACTCATCTGTGAACACTTTATTATCACTTGTTAACGCTTTTACTTAAACTCTGTTCAACTATCGCACGTAAGAAGGTATCTCGGAGCCGCTATTTATACGCAACATGTTGGTTTTTCTAATCCTCCAGAACAGTACTTTCATTTCTAGTGTTTGCGAGAAGGTTCCGGTCACTTTAAGGCCTTTTATGTCGTCTGCAGAGTGCTGTAGAGTGTTCTAGAGCATTCTATAGTCTTGCTCCAAAGTGACATATTATAAGGAATTCGGAAAGAGTTTTTGTTTGTGGACTGTAATAGGTAAGATTTACTTGTATTGCTTCCTTAGTATAGTCTGGCGCGGTAACACATATATCGTGAACTTCACTTTAACAATTACTGTTATATAATAGTAAGTTACACTGATGATTTTAGTTTAAAGGTGAGGGTAGTTATTTATTGTTTATGATTAATATCAAGGAGACAGAGAATATGCGTAATCAGATGTGCCCTAGACGTTTTTATAACTTAATGCACCAAAAATTTGTGCGCAAGGAGAGAAACACGTAGGTACAGTTTGGTAAAATAAGGATCGTGATCTTCCTGACTTCCTGCTCTCTCACTATTCCCCCAAATATTTCTCGGCATCTTGCCGATCATAGAGTACCAATGAGTGGGGCATTTTCCTCTTCAACCCTCGATGTGGCCTACCACAACAGGCTCCTGCAGACTGCATTGTCATCCAGCGAGATATCGAAAAAATTGGAGGGATCAAGTAGTGAGAGTCTCTTCTTGATTTTTAGTTCGTGTAGTATGGAGACTGTTCGACTTTTATGAACGAGACCAGATTTCATTTAACTGGATGCGTTAAATGAAACTGGTCCCATTCCAAAACCTTCTCCCATACTATCTATGACTTTACACAATACTATTTGACATTTTAATCGTCATCGTCAACTGCCTTGACTGGTTTTTTGACCTGTCTTATGTACATAACCGTACAAATCCTTCAGATAAGGAACAGGGTGAACCAGAAGAATATAGTCAGACGTAATGCCTCCTCATAAGGGAGGAACCAGTCGTTCTACTGGATCCGGAGGAAAACTAGGTGAGAGCATCTGTTATGTACACAAGAGTACTGTCACAGTACTCACTTTTTGATGGTACTTTAGGTTATCAACCTTAATCTTCTCTATCAAGAATTGACTTGAGGGAGGTTTGGAATCATTATTCTTAATAGTTTTGTTTCCTACTATTATTTTTTATTATTATTAATGAATTGTATCCTTTGTAAAGGATGTGAATCGAACCAAAAACTTCATATCATTTTTATAAGTTCGCTAAGTTTGTCTACGCGGAACTAATCATGTAGAAATTTCCAATGGACTAATGTCCTTAGAATAATGCCTATAAGCCCTAGAAGGTCAAAAAAGAATGAACGGAACGTCCGTTTGTCCGGTACATCTTCGTGAACATCGAATTATCTTGTACTTAGTATTTATCTGTCTCTAATAAAAGTAACTGAAAAAATACACCGAGAGTTCATTCTGAAATCTCCTTTGCTGGCACGTAACACATTGACCTCTTCATAAACTTGTTCCAAATCCGTTTCCCGAATATTTCTCTATTGCACAAATCCATGTTTTTTTATTTTTATTATTATTATTTTTTTTTATTTATTAAAATTTATTTGGTAAATGCACAATCTTAAGAGTATTCAATATAATTTAATTAATACACATTTATATTACACGCTTACCCACTTTTAAATGAGAATTTATTCTCGTGTTTAAAAGTGGGGGCATTGTCATACATGTATATATCTATTATTAATGAAATCGTTAGTGTAAGACATTAGATTAAATAAGTAAGATATAGAAAAAGAAACATTACATTAAGTTATAAAAATTAAGACATTAAATTAAGTAAGTAAGATATAAACAATACAAGAATACAAAAATGTGAGACATTAGAATAAGTAAATAAGGTATACACAAGGATACAATAAATTAAGTTATAAAAAATAATAATTAAGAAGGTATTGTAATAACATTTAAAAGTATATATAGATTGTTTTTGATAAGATTTTTTCATTGCGTTATTGTGATGGTTTTTTGTAGAAGATTTTTCAATTTAGTCTTGAATTTTCTATACTATAATATATGTTTAAACATATACATTATTGCGTTTTGCTGTCCACGGTATATGCGGCGTGTGTCTTCAACACATCATCTCAAAGGCATCGAGCAGTCCTGGCCATACATTTCCCTCTTGGTCCCCAATGAAGAGGACTGCCGTTGACAAACCCGGCTTAATCGAAATAAGGACCCATTACACATGCAGCTATATTTCTGCTGAACAGGAAAACCTCACGTCGCGCGCAGTCACAACTGACATCGGATTCTCGGTACACCAATCCGTACTGGTCCACACTTACCGAGAATTGCTGCCAAACATTTTGGCTCGGTTTTTTTCAATGACGTCGCATCGCTACTTGCTATGCACGACCAGGCGCGCCTCGCTATGTTATTAAGTCCAAGAAGGGCCAAGCAATTGCGATGGATCAACCGATTTCGACCTCGAATTGGCTCTCTTTCTTCTTTAGTTTAGAATAGAGATATAGGTCTTCTTCATCGACTGTACCTCACTTCTGAGAGACTCTCCTGTAGGAGTGTGGGCTCGGGTAATTGAAATGTCCAATCTTGGATCCACAACATATGTATCTGAATCTATGAAGACAACGACTACTTCTTGAATTCTGTGTCGGACTACTTCGATGAATTGGATGCCAGAATATACCATTACCTTTCATTAAAGCCCGTCTCTTATATCGAGTTTCAATATTAGTTTTTTAGCGATAAAAGTTACATCGGACGAACCAAAAGACATCTCTAGCACAGAATGCTATGATAGAAGGATATACTAATCTATAGAGAAGAAATTGAAAGTACAAAAGACATAACAGCCTAAACAACAGAGATATGTATTAGATTGCCCAGCACCGGGATTAATATATTAGAAAAAATTCAAACTCTCCTAAAAATACATTCAATTAACACACCCATAACAAACATAATAGTTCCCCAAATCGCATACAAGCAGAATTATAAGAAGACATACAATATGGTATAAACCACGAAACATTATGTGAATTAAATTTACTTCACCTTGACCCGTCGGTCATAAATTACATGTTTTCACGATCGTATAAGAGCAACATTTCGGTGACAAGTCACCCCTTGTGGAAGAAAAATAACCAATTTATTAGGATGCTGCTCATTTTCAGTAACTCCCGGTTTCTTATACGGGATTCAACATGTAAATTTATGTCAGATAAAGACATGTTATCAATAGCTCCACTGAGAAACTTATCAATTCTTCGGTCTTATCAATTCTTGCGATCGACAATTTGTGAATAACTTAACGTTTGTTTACGTTTTAGGGTTTTATGATTGATTGATTTTTTTTTCATATCTGAAAACGACAAGATGACGCCATAACTGTCAAGATACCGGAATGGCAATATCGCTTATTTCAGAATGCGTCTGATTGTTTGGCGTTGAATTTTTCATTTTTCGCTCCTTTTCTTCTAACTCGTAGCGTCTGCTTGCTTGTCTGTCGAAAAAACTTTGGATCGATTTTTAACCCTTTTCCCACGATCCAATCGAGCTGAAACTGCGCAGACAGACTCGTGGCGACGATAAAAATGATCTAACAAATTTTCGTTTAAAAAAATAAATTATAGTATAATTTTGGATTTTTCGAATATTTTTATTACTCGCTTTCGTAGCGTCGCCCGAATGGAGCCCAACGCGTAGGTTAGGCGCCAAACCTGTTTCCGCCAGTAAATGAGAAAGGGAGTATTATAAAAACTTGGTTTTTATGGGTTAGTTTTGCTCATTTAAAACTTTGCTAAAATATATTTTTTTTGGATTTGAATGTGATTTTCGTCCTGCAAGCCTGCATCGAGACACCGCGAGACATGATGAGACGCGAGACACGGGCCAAGAGTGGTCGGCGCATGCGCTGAATGCTGTATGAGCCGCGCTGGTGACAGTTACGCAAGTTCGGCTTAAATATGGCGCTGTGACGTGCGCCCGGAATGCTCTTACTCACTTCGCAAATGTCTATGTTCCTATAATTAATACTAACTTATTTATATATGCGGGCGCGCTTGTTTACCGCTGATTCCGCGCCATTCTCATCGCAATGGCGTCTTCGCTTGCGTTTTTTAAAAATTACATTTCTTCCAAGAGTTAAGGCTGTCATTACGGTCGTCAGACATATTTAACTGTAACTGGTTGCGGATATTTTATACGAACCGTATGTTTTTCCGAGAAACGAATCTCGACGTTTCGTTGAATGCTTATTCAACGTCATCAGGAGGATGACCTTTACCAGCGGAGGTAGAGGGCGGACTGATAACTACTTTCGAGGGCGTAAATTATATGCACTTTGTTGTGGAGTGTTCACTTCTTCTACAATAGAGGTCGCCAGTGTGCAAAATGTACTAGTTACGTCGGCGGACTTTACTGCGATGTCCCAATTTCAATAGAGATGACAGTTACAAACTATCAAATATTTGGCGCCCCGTTCTTGCGACATTGATTCAACCCTTGAGAGACGTCGCAGTAAAGTCCGCCGACGTAACTAGTATATATTACACACTGGCGACCTCTATTGTAGAAGAACTGAACACTCCACAACAAAGTGCATATAATTTACGGCAAAGGAAAGCAGTAATCAGTCCGCCCTCTACCTCCGCGGGTAAACGTTGTCTGCCTGATGACATTGAATAAGCATTCAACGAAACGTCGAGAATCGTTTCTCGGAAAAACATACGGTTCGTAAAAAATATCCCCAACCATTTACAGTTAAATACATTTCTTCAAGTTGATTCTTACAATGACACGAAAAGAACGTGTTTACGGCATTGTCTTTAGATGAGAACAGGGGCACGTCGAATATATTTATGCACTTTAGTTAAACGTAGAGGCACAAAATTTATTTGTAGTAAAAAAAATTTATTTAATCAATAAGAAAGACAAACAGTAAAAATATTTGGCTACTACCGGGACTCGAACCGGATCTCCTATCTATCCGGGAAGGTGCGTTACCGTTACGCCACATCAGCCTCGTACCTTTCCGTCAATATATCGACCTTATATTAAATCTAATTTTTATTAATTGATTAAAATATAGTATTCATTTTAAGCAATCCACTTTTTGTAATGCGGTCGTCATAAATTACTTTGTATATCTGTCGCTAGAGGATGCCAGAATTAAATCAATTAATAATAATAAAATACATTAATACATTTTCATTTTGGACACATTTGATACAACACACAAACATATACTATACTAAAAAACACATTCTTATTGTTGTGATGAATCACCTGTTTCTATAGATTTTTTATTTTTATTTTATTATTTTTATTTTGAACTCTAAGATGATTTAAATGCTACGCGGGGAAAAATTGAGCTAAACTGGCCGTAGTATTGGAGCTACAAAAATTTGGGAATGATGAAACGCTAGTATTGGGAGGGAGTTAGTAGCGATTGATCGGATATAGGTTACGGGCAGTTACTATTCAATTTTTATAAATCATATTGATCTTGTGGTAAAGCCGTGTTTGGTACAAATGGTTGACGATCGATGCGGTCCGAGCGGTCCGCATGTGCTTCACATAAAAAAGCTGAACATGGATTTCAGAGATTTAGGTCGCGTTTATTGCAGTTTAAGCCGTTAAAAAACCGATTAACGTCTACTCTAAGGTGACGATGATATTGACAGTTCCACGAGGTTTCTGAATTATTGACTTTTTTGCTCGGTTTTTGAAACCGTTTAAATGTCATTAATCGTGATCTCGAGTGGATTCCCGGGCAACAGAGAGGCAGAATATTGAGCAAAACTAAGAAAGGCAGGTCCTAATCGGGGGATCGCGAGAGGAAAACGCCCCATAAAATTTTTTATAGGAATTGGCCGTGAAGCACGGATTAAACGTATACGTTGTACCAGAGGGGTGACCTTAACTGAGCGGATAATGATTTATTTTCGTTTCGCGGGAATCGGATAACGTAGGCAGATAGGAAAGTTAACTATAATTCCATTATATTTATCTGTAGACTAAAGCTCTGTCGAGAAGCGAATAGTGATTCATTTTCGTTTCGCGGGAGTCGGATAACGTAGGCAGATAGGAAATTTAACTATAATTCCATTATATTTATCTGTAGACTGACGCTCTATCGAGGAGCGAATAATGATTCATTTTCGTTTCGCGGGAGTCGAATAACGTAGGCGGGTAGAAAAGTTAACTATAATTCTATTATATTTATCTGTAGACTAACGCTCTTCAGGCTTTTACAACAGATAGGTAATTGTGCAATGACGGTATATACAGTTAGGAAAGAGATAACGATAACGTGTAAGCATATTAATGGCACGACAAGAAAATAATATACTCGAATATAGATACAATATATTAACTATGTAATCACTACAAACCTGTCCGACGTTAGCGTAGTTTCAACAGGACGGGTAACGTGTATACGATTGGCTATTCTAGCTCAGATTTCGCCGGGTTTGGTAGTAATAACCACAAAACATAATTGGAACAAGTGTATCTAGATAAGAATATTGTAAATAAAATAATATGAATTTGCGGCCCATATACACATGAAATAAAAGGATAAAGCGAATGGGGATCTTATAGATGGATGGATAAATGAAACAAATATATATAGGAGTAAATGCAAGTAAAAAGCAAGCATATAAGTACCAAAAACATAGGAGAACAGAGTGTGATAGAAATTCGAAGACGGGAGGGACAATAATGTGAAGTGGAACGGATATAGCAAGAGCATGTAATAATGATAAACGTACAAATACAGACAACTACTTGAGACCGATTCGACAGAGACTAGCAATCTTTCAACACACCTCTAAGAACATGGTGAGCGGTATATAGTTATCAGCGGAGGCGTCCAGTGCCTTGGCAATAAATGAGCACTGAATTAATCCGACGCCTTGCCTGCGGCACTGGAGGTTTATTTACTTATTTGTTTTATTTGTTTTCATTTATGGGGTTTCTTACAGCCATATAATTAATCAATCTTTGAAGAAAAGACAATAATTGATGCACAGAGTTTTGGGACAATTACGCGAAAACACATACATACAATCGATAAAAGAATAATAAAAACATGTCCAATAGTGGGTTGTGTGAGTGTGTATCTGTGTGTTTATTTATTTGTTTATTTATTTTGTTTTGGTAAAAAAATTAAAAGCAAAACGATCCTAAAAAATCTTCCACTGAATTTAAAAATTTAATTTAACTTACATTAATAGTTTATTGTGTTATAGCGAATAGGACTCTTCCAGTATTATATTGTTCGAGAATATTCACTGTCTATGTAACATAGTTATTTTGTGGATCAATCATACTGCCAATAAAAATAATAATAAATGGTTACAAATTATGTTTAAATTCCGCAACGGAGGGAACTAATACGTCCCTGTGCGCGGAGAGCCGCGGGCAAAAAGACAGGATTCATTGGATGATTCACGAGAAAAGATCGCCCAAAATTAATTTAAAATTAGGTATAGTACCTTTGAACGATTGTTTTATCTAGGTATGCAGTGTGCACGTGGTGAATATATGGAAATTGATCCCATGATATAGCGGCCAAGAAACGTTAAATTTCGTATAAAGACGAGTGAAAATACGGGAGAACGGGACATGATAATGGTAGATAATGAAGAAACATCAACTATGATTAGGGGAGTACCCGATAGATTGTGGTTACGGTTGATCAAACGACAATATGGACTGAACTTAGAAATTAAATATTAAAAATTAATTATCGCGCTTGTGAAGCGAGTTCAAACCGTCTGAAGCCACCAAGTCCGTCCCAAAACGGGCACAGGGATGGAGACAGAGACGGCAACAGGAGGTGGGATCAACTGACATATCCGAGGGGAGATATGGGTTTTTTTTGCCAAATTGAATCTTAGGAACAAAGATTTAGGTTTCAAGGGAAGTAGAATATTGAAAATCCTGGAAACACACGACTTAGGACCTTTTCCCGCTAGGGGGGTTTTAAAATGTCAAGACACAGCAGAAATCGGGGAGTTGGTGAACGTCTACGAGAGCGCGAAACCCGCGTCGGTTGTTTTTTTGAGTGAAAGTGACCGTCGACTTAGAGTGTCTAGTGGATATAGTGAAAATTATAGTTTAATTTCAAGTGAAAATTGTGTACGGGTAAATATACTCTTCGACATTGTTGGTTGCTCACGTTAAAAGAAAAGGGGGGTACGGGTTTGATTTTATTTTATAAAGGGTAATTAATTTGGCATATTAGAACTTCGGAAATTACTGCGCTTTATTAAGTTGATTAGTCCGGCATATATAGAACTGATATTTGCAGATCTCCGGAAACTAGCTGTGCGTTATAAAGATACCTATTTTATGCTAAACACGCGGGAAGTTGTTAAAAGATAAGGGAGTTGTTACTAACAGATTCGATTTTAAATAAGTCTTATAAAATACCTATCTTTGCTAAATACGCGAGGTCTCATTTTAATTTTTACATTTGTAAGGCATATAATATTTCGTTATATGAAATTTTTCGATTAGACCGGGTTTATTTTAGTTATCGAAAGAATATTTAGTTTATTTTAATATTTTTTTGTTTATGTTTTATAGTAAGAGTCCGTTAAAATTATAGCGAATAAATTCTGGGATTAAAAATAGGTCTAGTGAAAAATATATAGCTGATCTCGCGGGGTATCAGGTTCAGCCATAATAATCTATATTTTCATTTCGTTTAAAAAGTATATAGAGTAATTCCGTGAGAATCGGGGCTTATTTACAATTTTACAGATGTATGAAATTTCATTATTCTAAAAAATTATATAAAATAATCTCGTGGGGGTCGGGGTTTATTTACGGTTTTACAGAAGTATAAGTTTCACTATTTTATAAAGTATATAAAATTGCTTCCGTTCGGCCCGGGTTATCTTATATTATATAGGAAAACATAGGTCCCGCGCTATTAAAACATATAAAAACGTTTCATGTGGCCGGGGTTATTACGCGCGTTGGGGAAAGTCTATAAGGTAAAAAATATGTTTAATTTGATTCTGGTTATTTTATATTTTATGAAAGATATTTGCCTCGCGGACTTAAACTATGAAAAATGTTTCAATTAGTTCTGGTTATACTTTAGGAGTGATGTAAACTTCGCGGTTGTATAATTTGGGGTACTTCGTATTGTACGAAAACGTAAATCTCGCGTATAAAAACGCGTATAAAAAACGTATATCATGTACTCAAACATATAAAACTTCTAGTACATTGTTTCGATAGACCGGGGTTGTATTATACTTATAAAGATGTTATAGGGCCTCGTTATATTGAAAATATATAAAAACCGCCTGGGGCCGGGTCTTCTTATTTATAAACTATATAAGATTTCGTTACATTTAGTTATATAAAATGCTATCATTCGGGAATTCGCGTTTCATTTTAAGCATATATAAATATAGGGTCCCGTTTTTGAGCAATGTTAGTGTTTCGTTTAGAATTCGCGCCTTCATTTAATAAATATGAAACATGTAGATTTCAATCAGAACTATTTTAAAATGATTCGTTTAGAAATTCGCGTCTTGTATTATAAATGTGGAAATTATAGTATTCGTTTCGAGCTAAAACGTGTGAACATAGAAACACTACAGTTTTGACCGCTAATTTGTTTACTATGCCTAGGACATTCTTGCGGTGTATTAGACTTGATGGTAAAATTTAAACTCTTACTCTGTTTAAAATATACGTAGTGCCTCCGCCTAGATTGGCTTCACGATATACCTTATGAAATTTGTAAGTTCCGCTGTCCTAAAATTATATAAAATTACCTTCGTTTAGATCGGGTTATATCATATTCCTCGTGGACCGCGTAAACCTCGTTGTCCTGAAACTAAATAAGGATGTTTCATCTAGACCGGGTTCATTTTACATTTTAGGAAGAATATAAGTCCCGCGTCTTTCACTACATAAAATGGGTTTGGTAAGATTGGGGTTGTTTATACTTGTAGAAATTACAGAATCCCGTT
>JADDOH010012711.1:0-83175 GCA_016648135.1 Agrypnia vestita
ATCTATTACGGTTAATTATTTTCACTATCGAAATGTATTTATTTTGGGAATATTTGAGTTCGGAATAATTATGTGTAATTAAATATCACGATTGCTTGTGTTATATTGGTTCCAATCGTACGAGAATTCCGTTCCAAACGGATGTATTTTATGCAAAGCGAATTTCATACCGTTTATGCTAAAAATTGAATACACGGATTTCTATATGAATTACTTAGTAGCATTATAATAATTACTGTATTGCGTAGGTATTGCGCAATCATTACACTCGGTCTACAACTAACTCTTTATGAATCGAGTACCTCGGTATATTCAGCTTAATAAGTGGCTTCAGAATGACGAGTACAGGACAGAATGGGGAGATCTAACTAAAGATTGGGGATATCTGGTTTATGTTAGCCTAGCTGGCTGAGGGGTGGATGATTGCCGGCACTTGGGCGTGGAACCCGCACAAGCCCCTGCAGGGCCCCTTAAAGGCGGGGTCCTCCTTGTTGCTCGGGGTCGTCAATAAACCGACCACCTAACCTCATCTGGCGCAAACTACTTAAACCAACAAATAGGTTCCCTTTGTCTTTGGAAGGATTTCCATGCTTGAATGCTGTAAAACCTTGATAGAAAACGTTAACTTCTATTTCGTCCTCTGTAAGAAAGACAGGGCCAGAATAAATATAAAAATCATTCACTCATATGGAATAGCTGGGATATTATAAATATGTTACTAACACTCTAACATTTGTCCAAAGTAAATGTTGCAAGATGCAGAATCGTGGGACGCCGCTCTGAAAAGGCATAATGAGATTGCACAATAATTTGTAACATCGCTGACTATGCCCGCAAAGGAGGCTAATGTCGTCATCAATTCGTACCAAAAGAGTACATGATTCTTCAAACACCGGCCTAAAAGAAAGGCGCCTCAAGACAACACACATCATCAGAAACTCGTACCAAAAGAGTACGGCCTTCTCAATTATAAGCCTAAAAGAGAGGCGTCACAGGATCACATCTCGTAAAGAAGAGATAGAGTCTCGGGATGCAGTAAGTTCCGGAGGAACAAGGGGGGCCGTTTAGTCACTTAGGAAGTCGGTCACCGGGTTTAGGCGGGCGCGGAGCCTCAACCCCTCTCAGCAGAGATGCTGAGGGTTTAAAAAACCAAAATTTAGCATTCAAAGAAACTATTATTTCATATAAACTCACGGGCTGTTGTAGAATCCTTTCGAACAAACCATCCCCGAGACCTTATCTACTTAGTTATAAAGAAGTTTCGTTTCAAAAATGTCTTATCTCGTAGATAGCAAATATATGTATTATTTTCCCCAGGAATTAATATGAACAGGTTCATACACGTCTAAGACGACACCATTCAAGGTAAGAATATGTTAATATAAAGTGTTTAAAATTATTAGTTTCAGTGTTATTTAATATGTGAATTTCTCCTCTTTATGCCGTTCGATTGATTTTATTGGGTTGTTTCCAAACGGAAATGTTTTATTTCTAATACACGAATTCTTCTGGTGAACGTATTTTATTGTAACATAAATGTATAGATTATTAGGTTCGTTAGATGATTTTATTACGTAATATTATGCAATTGTTTCCACACTGCTCCTATAAAAGAATTTGAAGTTATTACGATACACAACGGGGTCCTTCATCCATTAGACGAATCATGTGCCAATTCAACGACGTATTACGAATAGTATATATTATATTTATCGAGATTTATTCGCATTTATTATTTCTAGTAAAGATTTTAGTATTGGTACCAGGCGCCATTATGAGGCGGAGATAGTTCATATTCATAGCCCGACTGTAATAGGTATTTTTGTCGCGTAAGAGGTAGCAATTTTAGAAATATAACTGTGTTTTATGTTTCGTCCCTGACGGACAGGATGGTATAGCTGTGGTTATTTAGGTAATACATTTAGTAAATGCGAAGGGCATTAGGTATTATCAATATAGTGTGCGAACCCAAGATGTTGGAAATATTTTAGTTAATATTTTTAGTTAATTTTGCATTCAAAAGCGCAAGTTTCACAGAATAATTATTTCCAGTTAATAATATATATTTTAGTTAAATGTATAGTTAGCACAGGCAGAGTATTAATATTGTATAGAATACAATATTTATAATATTTCAAGAAGGTATAATATTTTATTCCGCGATCCTTTTATAGTTACCGCGTATCTGTCGACCTCAGCCGTTGCCACCCGCGCCATACAACTATTTTCGCTAACATCATACGGCAAATGACTTTATTTATTGCAATGAAATTTATATTATTTAATATTATTTTCCACGACGTATTTTTGACGGGTCACCCCATAGGATTCATCACATTGTTAGCCGCGGCCAGGAGTTGGCAAATTAATTGAATATAATAGCTAAAATTAAATATCAACTCGCGACGAGAAAGCAACGGCCTTTTAAATAAATTATTAATACAAAATTCATCGTTAATACGTTAGGAAGACCCCACTATCACTGGATCATCACAGTGGTGCCGGTGACCAGACAGGAGCGTATTCGTTGGACTCATTTGCATAGTAATAAAATCATTTTGGTTTAGTTAATATTATAAATGAAAGAAAATATTTGATTATAAAAGCGGTTTTATTTAAACAATTGCGGACCACGGTCCGTGACATCAAAGAAAAAAGATTGAGCATTTATGTGAACCACGTACTGAGATTTGTAGACAAACGTGATACTAGGTATTAGAAATTTCTTTAGGTTGTTTGTCATATAGACAGTTGGCATTTTTATTATTTAATATTTTGTGAACGAAAATTATTGTAGTAATTTTGGTCCTTGTGATATATTAGTTCGATTTTGGAATGCCTGTTTCTTTGTAAAAGTATTGCTCCATTTTATAGAATATGTGTTTTATTTCATATCTCATTCATTTTATGTGGTTTGAATTCAAATGATTCACATTTGAAAAATATTTTAATAATTGTTTGAATGCGATCTCACAAGTAAGCCACCGTCACAATCTAAAAAAGACCATCGGGAGTTGCGGATCGCAGTATAACAAATATGTAGTTAGGATTCAAACGATTCACGTTTGAAAGGTTTTAATTATTGCATTTGTTTTCTCGCAAGTATACCACTGTCACGGCCTGGGCCATCGGGCTTTGCGATCGCAGTGTAACAAATATGTAGTTGAGATTCAAACGATTCACATTTGAATGGTTTTAATTATTGCGTTTGTGTTTGTGTTTCGCAAATGTACCACCGAACACGGCCAAAGCCGCCGGGTTTGCGAGCGCTGTGTAATGGGAGAACGCGCGACGACACGGCTCCCCATACAGTACCCTCCGGGTCATGTTTCGCCCGACCGCGTGAGTTCGTGAATAGACCCGAGACGTTTGAGGGTTTAAGGTTTAACAAGTTAACAAGTTCTACCTTCGCGCTCGGGCTAGTACGAAAAGACAGTTAGCTACGCCGAACGGATTCGCACGGCGCCCGAAATGCAAAAATATACACCTGTATTACGGGCAGATCACCGCGACAGATTTCAGCGCGCGCCACAGAGGGTTTATGATAGCTTAAAATTCGGTTTTAATTTAATTTCTTATATTAATATAAACTAATAATTAACCCACGCTAGATAAAATCTGTTCAGTGGCAAATATTTTCGCTTACGAGTTATGCAATAGTAATTAATAATAATAGCAGAAAATATAAAAGTAAAAATAAATATAAAAACCGGATAACAATTTAAAAGAAAATATAAACACGAGAATAAATGAATCTAAAAGAAAAGAAGATATAAAAACGAAAACTTTTAGTATACCGGTACACAGGAATTATATTAAACGGATTTTGCCATGTGAACATTTGATATATATTTTATTTTATAAAAAAATTATAAATCCGATGTTTTATAATATTTACTTTTCTCTTTCGGTTATGTACTTTTATGATACAAATGCGAAAAATATTTTAATAATTATCCGTCTGGTTTCATAATTAAAAATTAATATAAATTAATTTTAATTAAATTAAGGTTAATGTAAATTAATTAAATCCACACTTGTTATATATTTGTCTTATGGATATTAAAAAGGGTTTCTATATTTGGAAAAAAAAAAGATCTTTAAATTCAGCTAAATTTTTACAGATAATAATTACACAAAAAATTAATTGATTATAGTATTCTTACAAATCTACTTATATTATTTGATAACTTTCACGTGCATGTTTCGGAGATACCTTTTTATCGTCAAGGTGTTATATTGCAAATTGTCCTTAAAAATAAAATGTCAATCTACAATGTTGCTGAATTAATTGAAAAAAAAAATTAATTTCTTTCATTGATTTATTATGGTTCTTAATTATTCTAATTATCTAAATGTGTTCTTAATTGTTATACACAGTTATATACGGTTCTGGTTATTCAAACTAATTATAATTTCTTTGTTGTATGCAGGATTGATAGACTTGTTCGTAATATAAACACAGACGCGTATTGTTGCACGAAGTTTCTTGTTTTGATCTAAAATTATTTTGATTTGAATTACAAGAATAAAATTGCTTCCATTTTTATTTACAAGACGGCCTGGCATATGAATTAAAATGGTCATACTACCGCCATCTAGCGGAAATCAGAGAAAGTTTTGAGCCTTCGCTAGTATTAGTCTATAGGAAGCGGTAATAGAGAGCGCAATATATATATTCTCTTAGTAACGAATAATTAAAAATTGGACTTCTTTGTTCTTTTTATATATATTCCTTTGTTTCGCTTCATTGCAACGTTAATTGAAATTGTTTTATCTTCATTAATATATATTATATTATAATATACGTTGATATATCGTATTTATAGGCAGAGTAGAAATAAACAACAGCTTATTTGACTACAGAGATGAGATATGGTAGAAGGACAGTTGGCTTCTTTAATGATCATAAGGTTCACATACAGGGTTGATAATTGTTAAATGTTTACATCTCAGTACTTCAAATTTCGTACGTATCTATATTGGGGTTGTTTTGGTTTTGGGCGCAATCTTCTTGGAAATAATACAAAAGTAAATCCGGAATTAACGATATGTGAGTTTCTTCAAGTTTTGAGAAATCGTAACGCTATGATTGATAAAGCATTTATTGTTTTTACTATACATTGGGTGTATGTAGAAATCCTTTGAATAGTGATAAAATAAAATAAAAAAGAAATTTTTCAGGAGAGCTTTTGAATTCTTCTGGAACATTTTGAAAAAAAAAAAATTTTGAAAATAGATTTTACCGGGAGGACTTTGAAGAAAACCTTTTTATATAGTAATAGCATCATCATTAGATTCATCCACCTTCATGCGTCGTCGTGACCATTACTTTTAGATTAGGGTAGGAAGATTAGTCGTTTGGATCTTGAATAGATTCCAGTCGTATAGCAAGCCGAATTATACGTTAGGAAGTCTTGATTCAGTTACACACATACATCTTCTGTGGATATCAGTGTTGGTGACGACTACTACAGCTAGTACAGATATTAGGGTTCACCTCTTCTGATTTGTAACAGTGTACTTCGTTAAACATGTTCGCGTTGTTAAAGGAACACTTTAAAATTTTATAATGATATGTTACATATAAGTATGGGGATGATGAATACGGAACATATTAATAAAGTTGTTTTAGGTTTTCAATAAGTTTTGGGAGGAACGATATTACAGTTATACGGAGGATTTGCGCCTGATTATTTGACAAACGCTTAAAAATCTGGGGGAAGACAGGTTAGTAAGGAATAGTTATGGGAAACTTTTCTTGACATCTGGATGCACTTCTTCTACAAACATGCGTCGTCTTTAGATATCACTCTTGAGGGTTGGCTGGAAAGTTAATTGAGACGGATAATAGTTATATATACTGTTACGTTCTACAATTATCGAAGAGGTTGTTCCTATCCTTTTCTTCCTCTTCTTCTTCTTCGTCTTCTTCTTATTCGTATATGCTAACGGTTATATATATATTTTCTTTCCCCTTTTTATTTATATTGACTTCAACAGCGTCTTCTTCTTCTTCGGTACGAAGGTTTTTTTTATTGGTTATGTTCACTCTAGTCTTCTTCTTCTTTGAATACATACCGGTTATGCTTTACTTTTCAAACGCCTTCTCTTCTATAAATAGCAATTATTACAATACGTTGCAACTACTTTTTCATCTTATGGTATATCTTTCGACTGCTTCTCTACTTTCTTCTTCTTCTTCTTTTTCTATAACTACATTCATTTCGTCTTCCATTTATCTTATAATTTTCGACTGTTTTCCTACGTCTCTTCTTCATCTTCTTTTGTTCTTTACCTACTACTACATTCGCGTCTTCTTCTAATTTTATAACTTTCGACTTCTTCTTCTTCGTCTTTATCTATTACTACACTCGGTTGTGACTTTTCTTCTTTATCTTATGCCTTTCAATGGATTCATTTTCTTCTTCTTCTGTTGTCATCCAGTACTTTTGCGGCTTCTTCTTCTTCTTCTTCATCATATTACACCAACAATAAATTATGGCAGTCAGTACAGTATACGTGGAATATTGAGGACAATTGGCTGTTTCTACATAGGAGGACATGTATTGCGCATATGAATAGAGTTCATAGCTCAGATGGGGTACAAGAGTTAATTTTGTCGCGGTTTGCAATCATAGTAGGAATATGCGGTTGACTATTCACTCGGTTAAAACAGGACGAAACGAGTTAGAAATAGAAGAGTGTGTATAGTTTGGGGGAAGGGTTTGCTCTTTATATTAGGAAGCTGGTTGTTAAGTTTATATGAATAGGTTGTACATTAATTCGTAGGTTAACATAATTCTGGAACTTCAGATTTATCTTAGCTCGCATTTCATAGGAGAAATATACAGTTAATATTTACTCGGTTGAGTTGGTTTGTATAGCTTGAAGGGGATGTGGGGAGTGTTAGTGGGAGTATATTCTGGGGGAAGGGAGGTATATGCTGGGGAAAGTAGTATAGAGTTGCGAGGTGGTGAACACTAGGAGTGTACCATTGTAAGGGAAGCAAGGAGGATAACAAAGTGGGGAAGGGGCGTTCCTTTTAAGTGTTGATAACAGGATGGAGCTTGAGTGGTTAGCAGACACAATGATGAGATTACTGAGGCATTCAATCGATTATGAAGAATCGAACCTTTTCAGTCAATTGAATAAATTAGATACAGTCCCTTTTGCTTTCAAATCTTATATTTATATTAGTTGTACACTTTTCATTTGAATGACAGGCAGATGGTTTACAGTAGCTTTAAATACGCAAAGAAGGTTCCATTGAAAAAGAATTCGACCCTAATAGAAATATAGTACGCGGAGAAAGGAAAGAACAACGATTAATTTTCCAAGGAATTTTAGAAACTCTTGATAAGTATCACGAAATATCCTATCCTATTGGGTTATTTAGCAGATAGGCTCGATCTGATAGATCATTCCTCTCTATAAATAAGGGAGAAGCTGTGATGGTCGACATAGAGATAGATTTAATAAATTTAGAAAATCTTATTTTTATAGATTTTAGAAAAAAATAGAAAAATTTAAAAAATAATAATATTCAAAAAAAGCCAAGTATGGACATCAAATATATATTTCTTCTGGTTTGAATCGTTTAAAAGTAAAAGCCTGATGTATTTCTTCTCAAGATTCCATGTATTACAAGAGGCTAACAAAATATTGAATATTCAGCTATACAAGTAATATTTCTTAGGTCTTTATTATATCTTAGATATAATTCTGTGTCAAACTAAAATTGTTTATGACAATCCTAATAGACTCGACCTTGTGAGTAGGTGCGAACGAGCCTTTATTATTTATGAATCGGAACAGCAAGTCTCGCGTGTAGCGGGTGCTTTACTGTTATTTTAACGAAACGGACCAATCACAGGCGCGCTTTGCCTTCGACGGGTTGAGCCGAGGCGACCGTCCTGATGACTGAATCCGGCCAATGGCGAGCGCCGGCGGTGAGGTCATCGCGCATAGGATGAGTCACTGCACTAGCGTGGATTTCAGAGGTATGGTGAAATCGTTACTATAAAAGGAGCGAACACGATATACTCTGCCCTTTCAGTTCGAGACCAGACCTGCCAGCGGAAGCGCTGCCCGAGAGACTACTGCCAGAGACCTCATTTGGAGAACAGCATTAGCGGACGGAGTTGCTGCCCGGACGTATGGAGGAATCTACCATTCATCAGTACCAGAGAGGATCATACCGCCACTGTGTAACAGCTAAGGAACACATTTATATTATCTATTACGGTTAATTATTTTCACTATCGAAATGTATTTATTTTGGGAATATTTGAGTTCGGAATAATTATGTGTAATTAAATATCACGATTGCTTGTGTGATATTGGTTCAAATCGTACGAGAATTCCGTTCCAAACGGATGTATTTTTATGCAAAGCGAATTTCATACCGTTTATGCTAATAATTGAATACACGGATTTCTATATGAGTTACTTAGTAGCATTATAATAATTACTGTATTGCGTAGGTATTGCGCAATCATTACACTCGGTCTACAACTAATTCTTTATGAATCGAGTACCTCGGTATATTCAGCGTAACAAGTAGCTTCAGAATGACGAGTAAAGGACAGAATGGGGAGATCTAACTAAAGATTGGGGATATCTGGTTTGTGTTAGCCTAGCTGGCTGAGGGGTGGATGATTGCCGGCACTTGGGCGTGGAACCCGCACAAGCCCCTGCAGGGCCCCTTAAAGGCGGGGTCCTCCTTGTTGCTCGGGGTCGTCAATAAACCGACCACCTAACCTCATCTGGCGCAAACTACTTAAACCAACAAAAAGGTTCCCTTTGTCTTTGGAAGGATTTCCATGCTTGAATGCTGTAAAACCTTGATAGAAAACGTTAACTTCTATTTCGTCCTCTGTAAGAAAGACAGGGCCAGAATAAATATAAAAACCATTCACTCATATGGAATAGCTGGGATATTATAAATATGTTACTAACACTCTAACATTTGTCCAAAGTAAATGTTGCAAGATGCAGAATCGTGGGACGCCGCTCTGAAAAGGCATAATGAGATTGCACAATAATTTGTAACATCGCTGACTATGCCCGCAAAGGAGGCTAATGTCGTCATCAATTCGTACCAAAAGAGTACATGATTCTTCAAACACCGGCCTAAAAGAAAGGCGCCTCAAGACAACACTCATCATCAGAAACTCGTACCAAAAGAGTACGGCCTTCTCAATTATAAGCCTAAAAGAGGGGCGTCACGGGATTACATCTCGTAAAGAAGAGATAGAGTCTCGGGATGCAGTAAGTTCCGGAGGAACAAGGGGGGCCATTTAGTCACTTAGGAAGTTGGTCACCGGGTTTAGGCGGGCGCGGAGTCTCAAACCCCCTCGGCAGAGATGCTGAGGGTTTAAAAAACCAAAATTTAGCATTCCAAGAAACTATTATTTCATATAAACTCACGGGCTGTTGTAGAATCCTTTCGAACAAACCATCCCCGAGACCTTATCTACTTAGTTATAAAGAAGTTTCGTTTCAAAAATGTCTTATTTCGTAAATAGCAAATATATGTATTATTTCCCCACGGAATTAATATGAACAGGTTCATGCACGTCTAAGACGAAACCACTCAAGGTAAGAATTTGCTAATACAAAGTGTTTATGATTATTAATTTCAATGTTATTTAATATGTGTGAATTTTTCCCTTTGCACCGTTCGAACAATTCTACTGGTTTGTCTCCAAACGGAAATGTTTTATTTCTAATACACGAATTCTTTCTGGTGAACGTATTTTATTATAACATAAATGTATAGATTATTAGGTTCGTTAGATGCTTTTATTACGTAATATTATGCAATTGTTTCCACACTGCTCCTATAAAAGAATTTGAAGTTATTACGATACACAACGGGGTCCTTCATCCATTAGACGAATCATGTGCCAATTCAACGACGTATTACGAATAGTATATATTGTATTTATCGAGATTTAGTCGCATTTATTATTTCTAGTGAGGTTTTTAGTATTGGTTCCAGGCGCCATTATGAGGCGGAAATAGTTCATATTCATAGCCCGACTGCAATAGGTATTTTTGTCGCGTAAGAGGTAGCACTTTTAGAAGTATAACTGTGTTTTAGGTTTCGTCCCTGACGGACAGGATGGTAAAGCTGTGGTTATTTAGGTGATACACTTAGTAAATGCAAAGGGCATTAGGTATTATCAATTTCGTATGCGATCCCAAGATGTTAGTTAATATTTTTAGTTAATATTGCATTCAAAAGCGCAATTTTCACAGATTAATTATTTCCAGTTAATAATATATATTTTAGTTCAATGTATAGTTAGCACAGGCAGAGTATTAATATTGTATAGAATACATTATTTATAATATTTCAAGAAGGTATAATATTTTATTCCGCGATCCTTTTATAGTTACAGCGTATCTGTCGACCTCAGCCGTTGCCACCCGCGCCATACAACTATTTTCGCTAACATCATACGGCAAATGACTTTATTCATTGCAATGAAATTTATATTATTTAATATTATTTTCCACGACGTATTTTTGACGGGTCACCCCATAGGATTCATCACATTGTTAGCCGCGGCCAGGAGTTGGCAAATTAATTGAATATAATAGCTAAAATTAAATATCAACTCGCGGCGATTAAGCAACGGCATTTTAAATAAATTATTAATACAGAATTCATCTTTAATACGTTAGGAAGACCCCTCTATCTACGTGGATCATCACAGTGCTTACCGTGACCAGGAGAACGATTTATATTGAAATACAATAAAATGCTTTATAATATTAATTGAACATCATTTCGACATTAAATACAGTCCGCTCGATTTGATTAGGATACCCTCTATCATGCTGTAACACCACAAGTTACAATATATAACAAAATGTTTCACATGTAGAGCATAGACTCTATAACACGATTCTTTATTTCTATCTTCTACTTAGAACTATCAATCGCTATAACGGGATATTATCCAGAAATGGAAACTAGATAAATTCTTCATGACTCAAGCAAATAATTATTAGCTTAGCTGTTGATCACTCGGGCGTGTAAAATACGTTTAATTAGTAGATGAAGTGTTTATCTTATAGTTTGTAGGTAATTAAACAACACATTATGTAATTGAATTATTTAGAACTATTAGTTTTGCTGTGAGCATAATTTATAATTTCTTTATCATAAAAAGTGTATTGTGTAACCTTTAAAATATTCATAAAATATTTGTACCTGGTACTGTAATGTCACTCTTGGAGTATCTCTCAGGGTCAATAACGACCAGTTTACGGTCGATTTGATAAACAAATACTTCAAGCATCTAGATTTAGAAGTGCTCAATGTGGTAACCATGAGTTGTTCAGACATTTCTGATTATGACGAACTAGATCAAACCAGTGTAGGCAAGTGTCTGGTGAAATTGAAGCGTATGCCGTTTCAATTTCGTCTCAAAGCACGGTCAGTCTTTTCCGGTACACAGCATCCTTTAGAAGCTAATCAGGAGTCCATGCAGAAAACTTTACTGCACCTTTCATCGTATCCATTGTCCTGGCAAATTCTCATAAAGGTACGTTCTTGCATCTTGGTAGTGTGGAAGACATGGGGTGTGGTAATCTTTTTGGCTCTGTTGCAAACGCATGTTTCTATTGCCGTTACATATCAAAAATATTCTCATATAACTAAGACACCCTTTTCTGTCATTGCGCAACAATTTTACCTCGTCCACATTCATCCATCATCTTCTAGCAGGGTCTTACTCCGATACTTGAATTATTAGATCGTGCCCTCTGTTTCATTTAATTATTTCATATGCATTCCTCACACTGTAGAATAAAAAAATAATAATTGCATTCAGTCAGCGACCATGACTTTTTAACCATTCAGTCAGCTTCACTGCCATTCATTACAGGTTGGCATCAGAACTCTATTAAGAATCGCTGGTCTTGCTTCTTGGGACGGATTTCTATTGGCCACTATAACATCAGGGCATAATTTACGTATTTTAAAATTTATTTATTTATTAATGATAATACTGCCCCCTCACTAGAATAATCATGTGTCGAAGTGGGCATGAGTTATTTCTCAACTTAATATAATTTCCAGACAAAAGAATTACAAATGAATCGCCTAGTTGGGAACGATAAGCAAATAAAATAGAAAAATAATGTTAAGAAAGTTAAGTGACGCGAGTGTGGATGGTGTAAGAAAGAGAGGGCGGCCATGCTAAGCACGACCAGATATAATCAAATGCTGGAAGATAGTTCTATTAGGAGCTTCAGCAATCGTTGAGTTTCCATTCCTAAATGTTTGAATGTGTACGGGGAGAGTGTATGTTAAAACAAAATAATGTTATGCCTTATGTAAGTTAAGTTAGATGCATCATTCGAATTCCAAAATGTTCCGGTTATAACAACGGTTTAAGTGTGCGTACATTTTTTTGGCCACCTCTGTACAATACATGACACCTGGGACTGAAATAAATAGAGAAAGCTTTGCTGTCGTCTCCAGATTGGGAGATAAATTTCCTCCGACTGTCGCTAGATAGATAAAAAGAAAAACTTTAAAGGCTACAGTCGACGATAAGGCCGCATTCTCGGTTCAGCGCGAGGGATGCGATCTTAGGGGAGAATCAATGAGGTATCTCCATTTCAATCTTCGCTACTACTCCAGCTCTCTTCCGCAGATCCAACTTGAGCCGTATTGCTGTCCAGATATTATTATGACTTCATTTGATTCAATAAAAATTATTTGCAATATGACAAGTTTTTTCGGATTAGAAAATGCATGTGAAACGGAGTGGGTCATTTCAAGGTATGTTGCAAGTGACAGAGGCGTGGAAATAAGGTAGAAAGCTTTTTTTTCACAACAATTTATTAACAGTCAAAAATACGAGGAATGCAATATAGAATAAAATTATCACAGGCACTTAGGTCTCTGTTGTAGTCACAAAACAATATTAAGGTGGATTCTTGATCCCACTTCACAGATTGGGCGGAGACTCTTGCTGGAAAAAAAGGATCGACAGCAAGAGCGATGATGCAGAGATGTCTCAGAGATAAGCCCTCGACGAGACTCGAGCTTCACGTAAGCTCGGCTTGGTACGGCCCGGCAGAAGAACACTCGACTGCGGCGGCAATATCGTTTCCTAGGTTCGCCAGAAATCCCTCCCGGACACCTCCTTGTAAAGCGAGGACTGTTGGAGTCTTTCAAATAGTGTATCCTGGCTGGGAGCATGAGCGCACGGCTTTTATACTTTTTCAGCGGCGATGGAGATGCATTAGTGAACAACCGTTTATTTTCAGTTGCTAGGCGGAGTCCCCGGCAGCAAAATTCGCCGAAAATGTGCCGCTTAGGAAAACTTGATTATTTCGCAGATATGCGGCCGGGTTTAATAACCGCAGGTAGGGGATTTTCGTTTACCTCAAGGTGCACATATCACATGTATTAATTATGATATTACAAAGGGAGGTTCAGAGTCCTGGTCATGACTGCAAAAAGTCTTCTGTAATATAAATATTTCTGCCAGTAAAACATTATTAATAACTTCCTCCAGGGAGCTTTTTTCATCAAAAACTAATCAAAAACTTGCCAGTGAAGAAAACATTAAACAAATGGACCGTACCAGATTGCAAGCGTCACCCGATTCAGTGGGAAATTTTATTTTATATCGCAGAACGGACGATAGTGTAATCCCGCATCGCGACATACGAGAATTTTTGTACACCGTTCGTGGGTCGGTTGCAAGGGAAAATAAAATTGCTTTGACGCTTGATTGGGTATCCCATTCAGTTCTAAAATAAATTGTCCGGCCATTCCTTCTGGCATGTGACAAGTGCAGCGCGGCGTGTACTCGGCCACATTTTAATAGAATACTGAAACAGAAATACATTTCTAAGGAAAAATCATACCGGAACCTTTGCGGGGATTAAATTGATTTAAGAATAACAATTAAGGCGGCACGTTCACTGCAAATAAATATTTAGGCGTTTTTTTTTGTGGGTTTTTATTATTCATTTATATCAGAATGAATACACTAGAGTGTAATTTTTTTAGGATAATAACTTAGATAGAACCTTTGTTATTATACAAAAGTAATAAACTTAACATTATTTGCAATAATAAATAAAATATAAACATTAATCGACAGGCCGCGGCCTAAAAATTGTTTTTAGTGTCCTAGGCGGCGCTAATTTTTAATGAATATTTATATGTAAGCATAATATGTTTTTATACGTATAAAGTATACTTCATTATCTAGAATCCGTACTAAGGAAATTAAGAAATATTCAATAGTAATAAAGTTAATGTTTTAAATTTGAATGGAATTTTTACGTTTTTTGTTGATTTTAAAACGCTTTTTATTTATATAAAGGGATGATTTTAAATAGTAAATTCATTACTCACTTAGAAGAAGTTAATTTTTTTTATAAAAACACCTTAATTATTATTTAAAAATAAAAATTCCAAAGTATAAAACGCTCCAATAAATGAAACCGCTTCCGACGCCATTCTGTTTTATAATTACGTCATTTTTACATGTATAGTACCGATGGTTTCCCATCGAATTGCGAAGAATCAGATACCAATTTCAAATAACGGATATCGCGTAACCGTTCAAAATACCATTACTTTAAGAGACATAATCTTCATATACTCGTAAAACAAACGATTCTCTTTAATTACATATATACTTTACTATCACTGGGAACATTTTAAAATCATTATTGCATATTACATCAAAGCACTAGATATAATTTTTTTCATCCAATCAACTTATTGCAAAACATTGAAAATTCACACCTCAAATATAAAAGTAAACGGAGCACAGAAAATAAAATGTTATCTACCCAATAAACCGGCCCCAATTCAGGGTAATGTACGTATCATCATTTTCGCTAGCGAAACAAAGCCAAGCCTTTTAATATCATTTATAGTATTTTCTTCAATATTTTTTTAACTTTATTATACAGTGCATGTTTACTTGGCGAGTTTCCGAGGCAATTTGTAACGAAAACTGGCCTAGAAAATTTTGTAACAATATTTACATGTGATTTATTTCCGTCTTCACCGGTATCGGGATCGACAACAGGCGCCTCCAAAACCTAATATTTATCCCGCTAGATCTCTTGTTTTCATATGCTCAGCCAATCTTCTTCTTCTTCTTCCTTAGCCTGTTTCTCTCCACTGCTGGATGTAGGCCTCTTCCATTTTCTTCCACTCATCTCTGTTTCTCCCCCTTCGCATCCAGGTTCTTCCTGCTTGCTGGGAGGTTCTTCCTGCTTCCACCTTTTGGGAGGTCTTCCGACGCTTCTATTTTTTGTCCAGGGCCTCCACTGTAGGATTCTGGGTGCCCATCTAGTATCCTCCTGTCGAGCCATATGTCCAGCCCACTGCCATTTTAGTTTTGCAATACGGTCCATAATATCGGCAACTTATTCAGTCTTATTTCTTCATTTTTGATTTTATCTCGAAGGCTTACTGCCTTTCCATGGCCCGCTGTGTACATTTTAATTTTTGTATGCTTCTTTCTGTTAGCTCAGCCAATACTCTACCACATTAGCTACTCGCCAGTAGACTGTGATATCCAATTGTCGGTATAAATATATGTACCCTATTACTACGTTGTTGAATTGACAGATATATATGGCAGAATATCCCAGAAAACAACATACAGAAAGCTATTAAATGGTATAATCGTGACCTTTTTGTATTCCTAGGAACTGTAGTGTATTTATTCCCCGTCTTTCAATAAGAATATTTTACACACATAGACAACTGCGCACAAATAATGTAAATATTCTAAATACATTTTTCTAGATATAAGATCGATCAACGCTCCATTGCATAATACAAAGATACGACAGCAAAATAATAAACCGTTAGCGTTCAGTTTTAAGTCCTTTTCTTTTAACTCGTGGCGTCTGATTGCTTGCTTGTCCGACGAAAAAACTTTGATGGATTTTTAACCCTTTTCCCGTGATCCAATCGAGCTGAAACTTTGCAAGCAGACTCGTGGCGACGATCAAGATCTACCAAATTTTCGTTAAAAAAAATGAATAATTATGGTATATAATTTAGGATTTTTCTAATTTTTAATGATTTTTTCATACAACTCAGTAAGTTGTATGAAAATACTCCGACGCATCTGGTGGACACGAAACCCGAAAATGAGAAAGGAAGTATTGTAAAAACTTGGTTTTTATGAGTTAGTTTTTTTTTGTGTATGCCGTTTCTGTGTGCGGTAGTCGTGAAATATTTTTTAAAATAAAGCTTGCATTAAATATTAATGAAATTTCCATTACACTATTTTAGTGCAACAATGCGTGTCACCCATTACATTTCCATTAAAAGCCACTTAGATCAAATGAATTAATATGAAATATTGATCATTTATAAACGCTCCTATGAAATGAGTGGAAAATTTTGTAGTGGTAAAAAATATTGATCGACAGTAGATAAATCGAAACGCATTCAAATAAATAGATTTGTGCCTTTCGTGTTAATTTAAACAAACTCAAATTGGATCAAAAAGAAAAATTAATACACACTTAGCACTAATTTATTAACTGAAACGTCACTAAACTTGGGCTTTAAACATTTTAAACATTGTATTTGAATTTTATATGGAGAGAATAATGAACCGAATGAACTCTTTGTCTTTATTAAAGAAGGATAAATTATAGAAGTCTCACAGAAACGAAGCTATTCATACCTGAGAAAAGTGTATGGAAGTCTCTTATACTATGGTTCAGGGCTTACAATCTGTATGAGCTGGCTTCAGTGATCACTCTACACATTTCAACGTTCACCAATTCATCCACACATCACCAATTTTTTTAATGTTCTCTATATATGTTTCGAATCAAGAACACTTCATGTATCGCACTGGTTTCTGCTAGAGACATCTGTTGTTTTTTTTTTTTACATTTTCATAGATTTTGCAACTGAAATTTTATTTTTCAAAGTGGTGTTTTTTAAACAATATTCATCATTAACGTACGTATGATATTCTTTCGAATTATTACATATCCACTAGAAAGCGCCTGAAAATCAATATTTTCAATTTTTAACTCCTATCATGCACCAGCATATTATATTGTATCTTTACACTATCTGTCTTGCTTTATAGTTTATCGTAGATAAATTAATAATTAAAACATACTTTACAGCAGACACGTGCAGTCAACACGAGTTGTATGTAAATATATTTTGTATAATTATCAAATTAAATATTTTTCTGACAGAATATTTGAAATACATATAAAAATCAGAATAAACTAACTGGCCGTATTAAGAAAATTAAGAATATTCGATTTCGTAGAAATTGTAATTTTTTTTTTTTTAAATAAATAGAGATGCGAACACGGAATACGTGTCACATCAATATTCTTACTATTTTCAAACTAAGCTAAACGCTTGTGCTATGAAAATAGGACTAACTTACTAGTCTGGGCTGAGATTCGAACCCGCGACCATTAGATCACGAGGCGAGTGTCCTAACCACAAGACGAACAAGCTATTAATTATAGAATTTAAAAAAACACATGGAGGCTCTCGTTTTATAATGTACCTTTAAAATGACAAGAGAGTAGAAAAAATCTGAGAAATATCGTCATCTCTTTGACACATTTACAAGGTCAAAGCGATTTACTTGATACATACGATGATGACTGTAAAATTTTCATCTTGTCTGTTTAGAAAAACGACGAAATATGATGGACGAAATGACACTTCAGTGGACACTTCTAAATCCTTTCACAAATCGGTACTATGATGGCAAGTGGTTATTGATGCAGTTTCTTCCACAAAATGTTCCAAATAGTATATTCTTTGATGTGGCAAAAGGATAAAGTTGTGACCCAAACATTCACAGAGTTTCAAAAAGATATCACTACACATGTCTCTCGAGATTGGTCCAATCTAGTAACGCATGGTTCGTGCTAGCGGCAAATCCATGAAGGTAGTAGAATTAAAAACAGAAGATATATTTTCCTTCAAGTCCTTGTATTCCCAAAACCATTCGCCTTATATACGACGTTTAACATTTACGAATAGAGAAGCCGTTGAATGAGCCAAGAGCAGATATATTTTGGTTGAAGCAAATAAAACCACAATAAATCTATCTCTGACTATAAAACAGCCAGTGTTTCGGCTGTTGGATGGTATTCGTCACAGATTTGTACGTATAAATGTTACCGTAGGCACAATTATGCCCAAATACAGGGAAAATTACCGATCACGGTTCAAAAATACAAGGACTTGATGGTTCTATTAAAAGTTGTTCCTTACGAGTTTTCCTTCATCACCCTTTTTATTAAAAACTCCCTTATAATTCCCGAATTAACGATATTCATGATGTATTTCTTAGCCCTGACCAATATTTTATTGTAAATAGGTATTATATTTTTTTTATGTTTAACATCTATAGGTAGTTTTATAATATCTTATATATCTATGTTTAAAAACTCGTTATTCTCAAAAGTCACTTGGTTTTATTTGATCTATTTTTGTGGCAAAGGGATAGTGGTAATATATGTAATGATAATAATGTGAAGAATTGTGGAAAAACTTGATATGGCAAATGAATATATCTTCTTAGAATGTTATATAACAATAAAAACACAATATAATAAAAAATAACAAAAATAAGCATTGTATTGAGAGGAAAATTATGTTTCTTTTGATATGAGATACTTGGAATTATCTTTTATAATACCCTGTCCAACCGATTTTTATTTTGAAACTTTTGAAACTTTACTTTTGCTGTCCTGTAAAATAGTGTCTGTGACACATATAACCTTTTGCCATCACAGTACCGAAATGTGTTTGAAATTTCTTGTCGGGCAATAAGATTTTCGAGCCGATTTTAATTTAAAAAATAAAAATTCAAAAATATTCATATTTTTCAGATATATATAAAAGTTTTATGTACATAATTTTCCGAACTCGAAAATGACGTTGCAATGCGCATAATAGCCTGTTTCTTCAAGGCACACGAAGCTATAAAATATTAAGCGAAGCTACCGCTGTTCGCCGATATCTGCTCATGCGAATGCGGGATGAAACCCATCCGTGTTCCGTGTTCGCGGAGCCGTGTGTTTGAGGTTATAGTCTGAGGCTGGCTGCGATATCAGTCAAATGCCGTTACCCCCTTTTCACGCCACCCGACCTGGCTATTTCAATACTCCGAGTGGGAAAACCTACTTCGCTGTAAGTGACGGCTTTAAAGTTGTTGCTTTTGAATTAATTTTTCTTTAAAGGTGTTGAGAGTGAAATTTTAGGGCGCAACGAAATGCGCGCGCATCGTGCAACGGGAATATTTTCACTCCGTTATGTCACGACTCACCAATGAAAAGCAACTATGGCTGTTTTTCGATTGATATTTAAAAATTCTTATAAGTAATTATAATTATTTCCACCTTGATTATGAGTCGAAAATGTTCCAGAAGCCGTGACCTAATTAATATTAATAGTTGTGGAGAGATGCAATATCTAAGTTTCTTTTTCAATATTTCTCACTTATTTTTTATAAAACATTGGAATAACATTACAATAACTTATATCGAATATGAAAAATTAATTTCCTTTCATATAAGTCAAATAAAGTAGTAAAAACCTTCAAATTCCAATTGGAGAACATTCCAATTGGAATTTCTGCAGGGTTTTTATCATTTTATTTAACTTGTATTGAAACGAATGAACTTTTCGTAATCGATATAAGTTACTGTATTTTTATTCCAAAGTTTTGTAAAAAATAAGCCAGAATCGAAAAAAATGCAAACTTAGATATTGCATAACTCCATAACTATTGACATTATTAGGTCACGGCTTCTGGAACATTTTCAACTCGTAATTAAGGCAGGAATATAGTCCTGCGAGGTTATTAATATTTTACAAATAACACCGTAGATTAATATGTCCTACCGCGGCTCCGAAATATGTTGATGATTCAATAAATTTGTGGTTTTTACAAAGTTTTTTCTTATTAATTATACGTGTAGAATTATTTTGAAAACATGAGTTTAACTATGTGGGTAGGTATATGAGCCAATAAAATTGTTTTCTTTTAATATATAATTTTGTATTGAATTGTTCTCATATGCATTTTTTTATTTACTAGTTTTAATTTTTGCGTCTCAGAAAATCTCTACAATAGGCTGGATATATTTTTGAATTTTTATTATTATTTATTTTTAAAGAAAATTGATACTTCATTGCGATGTATCGGTTTCCTTATAAATTTCCCTACACGTTACACGCGGAACGACACATAACATAAAACGAAAACAATGTAAAGTAAACGCACACTGGGATTATAATTTTAGATTGTCCTGTCTCCCGTTACGTTGGCGTTCCCGTCGCGCGTCCCGCAATCTGAACAGGGAATCGGTGCTGTAAAGAAAGCCGCGGCAATATCTCCCGGTTTGTGAAGTGAAAAGAATAAATATTTACGAAGGCAATCGAGCATGCCGCGGAAAATGATACATTTATAGATTTAAGATATTTCTATCTTCCCGGCGGATTCAGCGGAGATTTGACTGTAGGAAGAATTGAACACGCAAGTCACATAGTATATTATTCTTATCTCAATGAAAAATCGCGCAAATTTGATTCCATCGCTCTTGATACAGATTCCCTGTAAGTTTGTGTAAACCATATTAAAATAGACAAGAGTCAGTCAGACAAGAGTATTAAATAAATAGTAAAAATAATTTCTTAAACTTTACTCACATTTAGGATTTGAGAAATACCAAAAAAAAAAATTTTACAACTAGATGTAGGCCTCTTTCCATTTAAGAAAGACAATCGAATTAATATGCGTAAGCCGTGTTGGTGTTTATAACCAATAATTTGCCTCATACGTACGGCTTACACATACTAATTCAATTGTCTTTCTTAAATGGAAAGAGGCCTACCTACACGGCTTTCATAATAATTTGATAGCTTATGATAACGTTATAGAAACAAAACCGCGACTATGCATTTGACGAAAAATATAATGTGAAGTGTTCGAAACTTATTTTCTGGTAAAAAGTGGGAGTTTTTACATGATTATACAGTGTTTATTTTTTAATAAAACACTTTTAATATCCACCAACCTTTAAATCCCCATTGTAGTTATAAAATAAGTAACAAATATGTTTAAATTTCGTCAATTGCATAGTGGTGGTTTTGATTCAAAGCTCCTTTAAGCAAATGTTGGTCCTAGAGGATTGGTGTGAGGTAACTATAATTTCCCCAGGATCCTAGAGTGCAACTGAAAACAAATTAGACGGCGTTCAATGTAATACATATTTATAACATGAGGTGGGGAGAGATTTACATATTATTTTTACCTACCTGGCTTTTATTATAGGTTAAAACAGAGAGTTGCACAGGTCCTAAATAAATAAATGTCATATACAAAATTTAGTTCTGGGGGACAGTGAGACTTCCCTGCGAGTGTAGCGGGGTGATTATTAATTCTTCAGGATCCTAGAATGTAATACATAAAAATCTCAATAAGTGTATAGTGAGATCTGAGGCTAATAATTAAAATCTATAACTGATAATTAGGATCCAGAACATACCAAGAGGAACAAATAATGTTAAAGCGAATTGTGATGAGTTAGATAAGGTGAAAAAATGTTGAAGAGGTTGGAAATAGGATAAAAGCGGAGGGAAAATAGCATCATGATAAAATCTTTCAACACTCACCATGTCCTATGGCACAGTTTATTTGTTTCCCGTGTGTATCATAAATTTTCAAAAAACACAGAATCAATCCATAAATATCTCAATTTTACATTTTTATGGTGAAGTTGGTAGACACAAACAATCGTTACCATTCATCTTTTTGGATCCAGGGGTAAAAACTTGATAAAATTTCAACATAAACATTTTCAAGAAGATACTAAAAAGATATCTATGGCGTTCCTCTTTTTACGGATGGATTTTTGAGGAAGAAAAAAGAAATCATAATTCTTTATTACGCTGTTACCGCGGGCGGCCGCTAGGAGTCGCGAACATGCATCATGTTTATATGGAGAAGAAATGAACGTGAAAATTAACGGGCGTCAAACGTAAAAGTTTTCACTGAAGTATATTATTTTTCTGCACCCATCTGCTATGTCGCATCACAACGTTTTCTCTGCAAATAATCTAAAATTATTATATTCTATTTCAGTTGGTGGGTAGCTTGAAAAAGTTATGAAACATTGACTATGGACAGATTTGTCCAGAGCATTTTGGTTCTAACGAAAAAATGTACTTCGTAATCAAGTAGTTTTTCGAGTGCACTCTACGATGTTTATTTTAAGGCAATCGTTCCGAAATTCAAGCGAAATTCAGCGGTGACGGCATTTTCTCTCATAATTTCTCTTGCGTTTTACACCACATTTTTCTACGGAAACGTACCAAATTAAAATTTATTCATTAAGTTTAATATGTTTTAAAAACAAATGTTTTATTTTAATTTCACTGACATAATTATCTAATCACAATACAAATTTTCAAAACGACATTGTTTTAGAATCGAAGAAAATCGATCCAGTTTGTAGGCTTCGTTTGGCTTTACTAAAATTGCAACATAGATAATATTAAAAAATGAAGTATTATCTTTTGCTAATACGAAATATTTTGGAGTCGGTTAAACACTTTTGTTATAATGTGTATTCTAAACAGACTGTTTAGATAATTTAGCAGACTTTTTAAGCACTTTTTACATGCTTGACAATCCTGTTACATGACTAAATCAAAAGTATGGATACAATTTTATACAAATAATCATAAAAAATATATATAAATACTATTTCGAACCTTTAATTTCAGATACTTATACTGGACATGGCGCATTTTTCTGGCATTTCCCGATCACTATATATGATTTCAAGCCATTAAGCTTAGTTACAAAATATTATTAATATGACATAAGTAAAGCCATGGACGTCACGAGACGTATTATCCAGTTCCTTAATTCGCACTTATTATTTATTTATCTCTAGTCACTCGTTTGGGTAACACGTGTAGTTGTAACAGGCTATTGAAGATTTAAGACATTTGTACATTAGACGATTTTGTAATAGTAAATTTACTAAAGTTTTTTAGGATTTTTACCTCTAATTTATTTTATAATTAGTGCCATCCACTTCAAATTAATTTTTACACAATATTGCGTAGAAAAACAAGACAGACTCATAGATATTTATTTTTCTAGATATAGATAGCGATGTGTATATTTTACAGATAAAATTTCGATAATGTAAACACTTACTCATAGCTAGTGCATTTGTTGTAGACCAAGTGATTAATAGGAGATTATTTATAATGCCGGATAGTTTGAAAAATGGCCAATATGATAGGGTAATATGGTAATGAATGTTGAAATAATTATATTGACCGGGTATAATAAATAATGTCCTTCACATATGGGGCAGAATAATAAAAAATACGCGTTTTATGTTAAATTCTTTTAATGTGTGACAGTATATTCATTAAACCTAACCTAACCTAAACAAACCTAACCTAACCTGGTCAGTGCGTGTCGCTGGAACCGATAACGTTTGTTATCGGTTCCAGCGTCTCGCCAGATGTACCTACTTAAAATATCAAACTACCCATCAAACACTTGACAATATTCATAATGCCCAGACGGTGTGATAAATAATTCAGTTTAAATAACTGTTTATCACGTGACCCGATTTGGGTTGTCATTTTTAAAACTGTCTTTGCATTATAAATAATGTCCTATCAATCACTTGGTCCACGACACATACACACTAGTTAAAGTATACAGGGTTATTTGGAAAACATTAATAACCTGGCAGGACTATATTCCTGCCTTGATTATGAGTCGAAAATGTTCAAGCTATCATGACCTAATATCAATAGTTACGGAGATATGCGACATCAAAGTTTGCATTTTTTTTTCAATATTTCTATCTTATTTTTTTGTAAAATACTGGACTATCATTACAGTAACTTATATCGATTACGAAAAATTCATTCGTTTCAATACAAGTTAAATAAAATGATAAAAACCCTGAAAATTTTCCAATTGGAATTCGAAGGTTTTTATTAATTTATTTGACTTGTATGGAAGGGAATGAATTTTTCATATTTGATACAAGTTACCAGAAATATTGAAAAAAAAATGCAAACTTTGATGTCGCATATCTCCACAACTATCGATATTAGGTCATGATAGCTTGAACATTTTCGACTCGTAATCAAGGCAGGAATACAGTCCTGCGAGGTAATTAATATTTTCCAAATAACCCTGCATATCATCGGCATTTAACACTTTTTGCAACATACGCAACACATGACGCGCAAAAGTGCCCTGGCTTTTTGCGGAATTTAAATATCCCCTCAAAAGCTTCGACGCCGGAATAAAACATCGGCGGCATTTCGTTCCCGTTCCTTTGTTAAATTTTCGCCGGGTTCCCGCCGAAATTGGCCACCGCGAGCGCCGCCATTAGCCGTGACATTTCGAATCGGAAACAATGTCCGCTTCTTTCCCCCGGCTCTATATTTACCCTCCACTCGGCCCGTTACGGCTGAACTTCGGACATTTGCGATCCATTACGTGCTCGGCTCGCGATCATTACGGACGACTAATCGTCAACCAGCCACGTCCTAGCGGCCGTCATCCGCAACACACAACGTCCAGCCACGTCCTAGCGGCCGTCATCCGCAACACACAACGTCCAGCCACGTCCTAGCGGCCGCCATCCGCAACACACAACGTCCAGCCACGTCCTAGCGGCCGTCATCCGCAACACACTCCCCGAAACGGTCCGGCATTACCTGTTGTTTCCTCTGCGCCCGGGGGACAGGGACGCGGTATTGTGTAGACACCTCGCCGCGCGGCACGCGCGTGCCTCAGCATCACTTTAGAATTACGATAATGCCGATCTGGATGGCGAAAGTGTATGGTTGTCTGTGATGGGTCCCACCTCACTGTATACAACAACAAAAAGTGGGTATACGTATACTTACTTATGTGCGCGCGGTAGAAGTAATGCTTATTTGGCATACAAAAAATCAACCTTGTAATGTGTTGTATATCTTGCGTGGGAACATAGATGGACAGAATGCGCATGCGCATTTAAACTGGGTCCCTTGCAAGTGAACTTAGCCAATAATATATCGAGAGTCCCTTCGTAATCTCGGATATTTGACAAAAATGCATTTTTGACTCTTTTGCATCAATACAAAGAAAATTGTGCTACTGCACTGTCAAATCAGTAAAAAGATTAGCTCTTTAGAAAACTAAAATTTAATGTATATGTTTTAAATTATTACTAAATCTAAATTCTGGGCATTTTTTTTATATTATTAAAACGTTATCCTTACACTGTTTTATTAAATATTTTTGTTTACGTCACGTCTTCTAAGTACACATTTTCAAAAAACTTAAATATTTTCACTACTAAAAAATAGTCTACTTTTTTTTATTTTTTACAAATACATTTATTTTTTACAAAATAGAGCTAGTTACATATGTTGGATTTTTCTCTTCTACATGAGTGACATAGACTCGTGAGTAGAAGAGGAATATCTTTACATTTTACATTTACAGATAATAAAATGATAAAATGTACATATTCATCATTTTATATATATATATATAGACAATTTAGTTATAATTAGTAAATAATAGGTTATATATATATATAATAATATATAATATAATATATATATCAATCTATATATATAATAAGTAAGTAATATATCTCTTAAGTAAGTAATAGGTACATGTATAATAAAATAAAAATTTAATTACTTATAAAGGTATTTTTTCACGTTTTTTTTAAATGCCTCATAATTATCCTCATTCCTCGATCCAACAGGCAATTCATTGAACCATTTCACACCTCTGAATGTGTAGTGATTCTGAGCAGTTGTGGTATGTATCATAGGGATATGTAATTTACCAAGTGTTACATTTCTGCTACTTGAAACTCTTTGGGTCAGCTCGTTATCACTATGAAAAACTGTATATAGTGAAATATGCAATTTGTGCAATTGTATTTAATGGTCTTTCTAGAATGAGACTCGAACCCAAGACTCGATCAAAAAGAGAGTCATATTTTTTTCACATTCACAACACATTTTCACGTTGCATTTGTGGAAATTTATTTTATCTATACATCCGTAGTTTCTTCCCTAAAAAAATGGGTGGGTAGGTACCTGAAAATTCGTATCGCGGCATCCGGCACTAGCGCCATCCGGATTCTCCGCTTCCTGTTTTTTCTTACACGGTCCAAACACAACGGCAATAAGACTTTCCGAATAAACAACGCGGTACGCGAGCGCCGGGATGCTGCAATATCCGCTATTGGAGATCGGCGCACCGGAGACCGCCACAGGGTGGGACAGAATACTATCATTCCTGCACGTAGCAGATGACCAAATCCAGAACAAGAATTTTCGCAGTAAATAATATCTCGGAAATAAATTCATTGGCTTAGCTAGCGCAAGTATCATTATTTCCACAGTAATTTTTATTTGTTTAGTTTTATTACTAACTAACTAACCATCACGCCATTTCCCCGCAGGGGTAGGCAGAGAGGATTGAACGACACACTCTTCTATCTTGGCACACCACTTTTGCTTCGGCCACATTCATACATCTTCTCATACAAGTTCTACGGTTGTTGCGGCTTTTAACGGAGCCATCCTCAAACACTTGTTGTATGTGATCGTGCCAGGTCTTTTGCGGACGCCCTCTATTTCTGTTGCCTTCAACACTCGCCTCATATATTTTCTTAACCATTCTTTCCTCGTTCATACGTTCCACAAGACCAAACCATCTCAGCACTCCTTTCTTTATTCTATCTACCACACTACAGCCAGCATTGCATTCACGTCTAATTTGTTCATTCCTTACTCTATCGACCGTAGATTTTCCACCGCATTTCTACCGCATTCAGTCTAGTTTCATTCCTCTTTTGCCAATTCCAGGCTTCACTTCCATACATTAGGGTTGGCACTAGAACGCCATTATGTACCGCTAATCTTGCTTCCTTTGACAGATTCTTATTGGCCATAATTGTATTTTATTACTGTAGTGAGATTTAATATTGAAAAGAGATGATGTAGAGAATCCCTAGTAAAATACTGATGAAATCAATAAGATCGAACTCTCTAGAACCTTTTAGGACACACTATCATACCTCGGAATTATCTATAACATTCGGGAAACGTCTACAACGACGGGATCGTCAATCATTGTAGTAAACACTAGAATAATCTAGGAGGTTCAAAAACTTGTTGTGTATATAATGCGAAACTGACGGGTGATGTTGTTTTGACATTTCTATCAGTGCGATGTCAATATTTATTTGACAAAATTCTTACACTTACATAAAAAACTGAATAATATGATAATAATATTTGTATGTTCTGAGAACACAATTACTGGTTTTTGTCCGCAGAGAAATAATCATTACAACAGATGTACAACATTAAAGAAACTTTATAACGTGTGAATGTTCTTACGGTGCAATTGGTGAAGGTTGTGTAGTGATCACTTAAGCCAGCTATTTCAGGTCAAAGGCCACCTATAAAGGCCATCCTACAAAGACTTCCCTACATGTTTCAAGCCATGTATTCACTAGGGGAGAAATCGCGAAACATTCCGAGCGGCATGTCGCATCAACATCTACGCTCATGTTTCGGGGACAATTACGCGGTCATTTGACGTGTACATACCGGGACTCGCATATCACTTGTCGCCCGATGAGGTTATGTTGACAGCTACGTATCTATTTACACTTGCCGCCCGATGAGGTTAGGATGACAGCTGCGTATCTATTTATTTTAACGAGTTTATCGAAACGTAAGAGGAGAAAAAGGTGGTAGGTGCGAAATTATTTACCGCAAAGAGAAAGAAGGATGGATATTCTATGCGATCTTCGAATGTCTGACGGATCTTTTGTCAATTTCACTCGAATGACAATAACTGATTTTGAAAATTTATTACAAATAATCTTCCATAGTCAAGCATTATAGGGCCTTCCATAGTCAAGCAAGATAATATTAAGGAACGCTGTTGGCCCTCACATTATTTTATTTTTATATTCACGGTTTGAAGTGTCCCACAAATTTGTACGGCGATGAGTTGGAGAACAATAATTTCGTTTCCCCACATTAATGTCAGTTGACAGATACAACGCATGCGCATTCACATGTAAATATACCACGTGAGACTGACGCGCAGCCCGATGTCCCCGTGAGCTCGCTCGAGTACCGTGCGCATGGCAACGTTTCCGCGGCACGTAGAAATGCCCCGCTGTATTGTGCGCGACGTCGCGGAACAGTGCGCGACGTTGCAACGTCACGCAGACTCTATGCCGCGCGTGATGTTGAGAGATAATTTGTCCCCTAGTGAATACATGGCTTCATATAAAAATAGATTCGTCTCTGTGAGACTTCTGTAATTTGTCTTAATTAATATGATATTAATTTTGATAGGAATATTACGAGATATACGTTTTTTTTCACAATATATTATGTCGGCAGCCTTGGATTCTCAACCTCTTAGCCTTTGAAAGGCTCCATATTTGGTGATCATTCAGTAATATGTGTCTATTGTTTATTTTGTTTAATTCAATTATGAATAAGTTTGTGATTTTTTATATTTATTAATATTAATGTCCAACCGCCGAGATAACGCTGTACACATCAAAAAAGGAATATTTTAATTTAGGGGTGCAACACTTTCAACCCCCGCTCGGAGCAATCCCGGGAATATTCATCGCGGGTCGTAAATGCGAATCGCTCCGGCGGCGGGTGTAACTGCTCTACATAATCGTCAGCGAGCAGAGAGCATTTTTATGATGGCCAATAAAGCGCGTGTTTACCCCTTACCCTCGTAAATAAGTCGATAATCTTTTTATAAAGTCGGCGCGCATAAACACGTCACGGGATAGGCGCCCGGACGGGAACGGGACGGCCCAACCGGACCGTCGCTCCCGTCCGGAGTTAAGTGAAATGTATTAGATGGAGGCTTTTGCCGTATTGAAAAGTGAAAGAGACGTTACTCGTATTCTGGATACATCTCTCTCAGATTTGAGAGAATGTAATCAGTACCCAATAGTTCGGGGTGTGCGCATCAGGCCGACTACGGACATCGCTGATTGCATCTGTCGACGCAGTTGACCTAACCTAAATTGTCAATGCAGTCACTGAGTACCACGTACCTCGTATATTCATCCGATCATGGACCATCAGTTCTCGTCCAAAAGCAGATATATTAATAACCAAATTAATTAATCAATTAGAAAGACATACAGAAAAATCTAATTCACGAAAAAATATTAGGTTACTACTGGGATTCGAACCCAGGTCACCTCCTTTCCGGGGCCGGTGCTCTGACCACTAAGCTATAGCAACCCTCTATGTTTCCGTGAATATATCGACCTTATATGTAGTTCTTATTTTTATTAATTGATTAATTTTTATTTTTGTCCATAGAGCAATCCACTTTTTTGATACGGTAGTTGAAATTACTTTGCAATGCCACCGCTAGATGGACGCCATGATTAATTGAATAATTCATTTTTATTTGGACATACATTTATACAACAGATATTATATATTCAAGAACACATTCATATTTGTCAAGTTGTAATTTTTCAGAACAAAGTTCTGTGAAATATTTAATAACCAAATTAATTAATCAATTAGAATATTAGATATATTAGTTAGGTGGAGCCATTGGAGCGTTTGCCATATTGAAAAGTGAAAGCGACATACTCATCCAAGCTCTTATCTACGATACGATTAGATCTCAGGGGTTGTAATCAGTACCCACTCAGCTGCTTTAATTGTCAGATGTAATGACATTCCACAATAGTTAACGACGAGTGGTCCAGACCCTTCACTGATATTGCTGAACGCATCTGTTTACATGCGCAGGTACATACGGCACGACCTGCATGAATGCAGCCAGTGGGTGCCTCGCGGCTGCCAGCTCACTTTGCCTACCGACGTTCAACGTACCAGCAGCCACACCGCATTTTCTCTGATCTCATACGATTCGCATAGTATCAAGTTAAACTCTATTGTAACGTGTTTACAAACGTGGCGCTTAAAGCAAATGCTGAAAATCCCATATATGGCAATACCCAATCATAACCTGGAATAACTGGACAGAGAGAAAGTCAGAGATGAAGATGCTGATATCTCACTCGTTGATCTAACCAAATCACAGACGTTACTGTCTATCTGAAATGCAGGGGTCTGTGATAGGTAGATTAACATCAGCAGACTATATTATAAATCGATCAGAGACTATTTCACTAACGAAATATCGTCGATTGATGCTAAACTGGATATAATATTCGAGACAGGATCAGTTTATATATAAATTATACTCGTACATATTTGATTGTTGTTAGATAGATTATCATAAAAAAACCTGGTCATGTATGTATATTGATTAAAATGCCTGTTTTTTAAATAGAGTCGTTATTTAATGATAAATAAAGAAAATGTATATTTATTATTTGAAGCATACATAAATAATTTTTTTCATTTTGAATAAACACCCTGCATTTGTTACCTTACAATAAATTTATACAGTCCAAAATTTGGCAACACGCCAAACAATTAATTTCATAAATATATTTTATAACGTAATTCAGTGTTGTTTATGATACGACCAAAACGAGAAACAAAATGTGTCAATAATTATTATTATTATAATACATGAAATAACCCGATAACACTAGCGGAAAATACGTTTTTTTTAAATTTATTTTTCATATTAAATTAACGAAAATATAATAGCTAAATAAGAAATAGATATAATAAATATTAAAACGTACATATAGATCATGTGTGGGGTATAAAAGCGAAGGCAGCAATATCCATAAAATTTAAAAAATGTTTTGATTGCAGTCAACGAGGATTATTAATTTTAAATGTACTGAATTCTAGATTTTATGTATCTATTCTTTCCAAAATAATGTTTTCTATAAAATCTCAAATTCAGTACATTATAAATTAGTAATCCTCGGTGACTGCTTTTATTTTTATTTTGATATTACTGCCTTTGCTTTTATACCCCATATACAATCATTTAATTATGTACCTACGTACCAACCGCGTGTAGAAGTAAGCATCTTTTAATATTCTTATTACAATGATTATCAAAATATTAAGATTTTATTACATTATACATATTCTGACAGTAAATATTGCATTTTACTTCTTATCAAAATTTAAATAGACTTAAAATAGACTTAGATTGTCTCTTTGTCGTATGCCTGTTATTATTGAAACTATGTTGCTAAGTTCATTATAACTTTTAAGTCTGGTATTGCCTCGCATGTTAAAATCTCTGATTGTGTTATTTTTTCCAGAGGTATTGACTTCTGATTAGGATGTTTATAATATCCTTTGGTTGTACCCTAACAAAGGTCTTCGTGAGGTCCACAAAGCAAACATAGACAGCTTAATTTAATATTCGATTTAATCATAATCATGAATAATCTATACAATGTTAATTGTTAACGCTAAACCCATTAGTAATAATATTGGCCTTTATTTAGAGTAACACGCATGTAAGGTTTTGGTGTGTAAATAATACTATGCTTGTGGTGTGTAGTAAAATTTACATGCTAGTGTAGTGGTGGTCCCGACGAAGAGATGGGTTACGTCTCGAAACCGATAGGCAAAAAAGTAATTTTTAGTAAAATTTTATTATAATCTTTAATATTTAAAATCGGGCTTGAATAGGTTTCTGCTAGTGTATAATAATATTGTATCCCATACGGTGTATCCCTAAAGAGTGCCTTCTTTAATAGCATTTTCATTCATTACATTCAATAGATATGCGTTCACAAAATTGAGCTAAGTATACAAACATGATACGTACATTTAGCGCAATTTGGTCTACACTTAAGACGTCACTCACTATGAGTGTCAACTCGGGAACACGGCGGCCTTCCCGGCCACACGGGGGGAACATGAGTGCTAATAAAAGTTTCCCGGAAATGTTCCCGTTAACTTCGTTTTCCTTCAAAACTAATAACGACGGGGCGGTCGGGGTAGCTATAACTCCCTCACCCAACTTTCTGCGAACAACAATAGATTGCATTAACGAACACACCGTACAGTTAACCATACTTGAAAAAATTATATTACGTTACGGGTATTAGGAGCATTAGCATCATATATGTCTACACACTATACATAAAGGGTGTCAAAAATTTATTCACTTGAAATTCATGTTCAAGTAAATCTTGAATCGAGTACCGATCATAAAGATACCCAATTCAAAAACTGATAAATGATTGGTTTTTGAAATGAAAAAACAAACCCATAAAAACTAAGTTTTTATTATACTCCCTTTCTCATTTACTACTGGAAACTGGTTTGGCGCTTAACCTACGCGTTGGGCTTCGGTCGGGCGACGCTACGAAAGGGAGTAATAAAAAATTTCAAAAAATCCAAAATCATACTAAAATCAGGTTTAGTGAAATATTTTCATACAACTGAGTAAGTTGTATAAAAAAACCATTAAAAATTTCTAAAATTATACTATAATTATTCATTTTTCGTAACGAAAATTTGATAGATCATCTTGATCGTCGCCACGAGTCTGCTTGCAAAGTTTCAGCTCGATTGGATCACGGGAAAAGGGTTAAAAATCGATCCAAAGTTTTTGCGTCAAAGAAACAGACAGACGCCACGAGTTAATATAAAGGGAGTAAAAATACCACGACACAAACAGAGCAACGAGTGCGAAACGCCTAACGCAAGTGCTCATGTTAGTCGCCACCGTAATGTTGTAACATTCAAAGGGATTCGCCAAAAATCGTCAGCCGGGTGGGGCGCCCTCGGGTACTAGGCGCTCGTCATCGGCTGCCCGGCTCGCTGTACTGCCATGCCGAATATTCGACTTGCAACGTGCTCACATCGAGCAAATGTCGTCGGTCGCCACCTTAACAGGAACAGAAGGCATTCGCGAAAGACCTAAGAATGGCCTCGTTAAAGTTTCGCGCAACTGAACTAGACGAGTGTGGTGCGCCAGGAGTGAAGATTATGGTGTTCTATCATCTCCGTAAGCCGACAAGGACTTGTCAAGGAAGGAAAAGTTCACGTTTTAAAGTGTCAGTAACAACAAGTGTTATTAACAAAGTTGCCGACGTTTTTGGCAGCGCTCTACACACATATTTTAGTTCCCTCTCTGCTGACACAATTTGCCAATGCACTAAACAAAAATACCTTTTGCAATCAACTAACGAGGCACGTACCATGACAACATTTGCATTCTACGCCACCAATAACACTGGTCGACAAATTTCAATTGAATTGCTATAGAAAGGATGGATCAATTTTCATGGCAATACATATATGGCACAAAAGTAGTTTCTGGAATCGCGTTTCCTGTAAATGGTCTGCCTGAGTAGACACAGAACCTTTTTTTTATTACTCTTTAAAACTTTGTTTTTATGGGTTAGTTTTTTCGTTTGGTAAAATGCAGTGGAGTCAAGAAAAAACCTCGTCCAAATACGCTTTCTTTTCTTTAAATAACAATAATGGATTAAAAGGAAGGCAGCACACACTACCTCTACGTCCGCCATTTGGACTAGAACTGCTGAGGATGGAGCGTAGTCGAGCATATATTCGTCGCGAAGTTCAGGTGTCATGAGCACCTTGTTAAAATTCCAGCTGGATAGACTACAGTCCATTCTTTAATGCGGCAGCAATAATAGTATATTGAGCATCAAAATTCATACACGAAATACATTGGCTTCGTTTACTTAAAAGAATCGAGTTTAAGTTGGGTTGGTTAATGTACAAGGCAAACATAATATGGCGCCTCTGTATCTTCAAGAGCCCTGCATCCCAGACGACTTTAAAAGTAGACGCCAAACTGAGAGTCTGAGGTCAGCCACTACTTCAGCTGCAGGAAGGGTTGTAGAACCGGCCATCCACTACCAGAGGACTAAGTTTAGTGAACGGGCATTTGCGGTGGCAGGCCCAAAGGCACGGAACTCTCTCCCCTCCGTAATACGGAATAGTGCATCAGAAACAGTATTTAAAAAAAGACTTAAAACGCACCTTTTTGTAAAATACTTTTCATTAAATTAAATACTAGTGTAGGACTAAACAATGTTACTGTAAAGCGCCCTCGACGTGATTTTTTTTACGAAAATTGCGCTACAGAAATTATCCATTTTTATTATTTTTATGAGCATTTTCTCACAACAAACAAGTTTTCGATGCGAATATTCACATCGAGCAAATGTTCATGTCGGTCGCCACCTTTACCTTCAAAACTCCCTTCACATACTATCTTTACCATCTTTCCTTTGCTCGTACTTTTTATATGATCTTACAACCGTCTTAACTCATTCTTTATTCTGTACACTGTGCAACGAACAGATTTTTTCCCTTAAAATGTTACGTTGGTATTGGTACAATAATGATTTTATGCACAACCAGACTTGTTAAATGAGACAAATTCGTATTTTCAAATATTGCGTTCAGATAAAAATTCATTTTATGTTGAGCAGTTACCCATATTTTAATATCAATCTCAACTTTGCCATCCCTATTAAATTCCAACACTGACATGACCGTAACATTATTTACCATACCTACATCAAATCACGTCTATCGAACAACATCACCTTCGATTTAGTAACATCCATCAGATTTTCACACTCATTTTCACACATGCTCGTCTCCGCGAAAGCAAATCACCAACTAGTTGGACGTATCTCATGAAGTTTACAACGTCTACAATAACTCATAACCGGGAAAGCCGTCAGGAATGCTGTGAATCGGAACACTTAATCCCAATTATAGTCATTTTGTTGTCTGTCTGTCCATCCGTCCATCGTAACTTCATGTAACGTCCGTAACTTATTTTTATAAAATATTTCTTCTTCCTTATACCTAGTAATTTTTTCTTTATTCTCTTCTTTATTGTTAAAATTTTATTTTCTATCTTTTCTTCTTCTTTATAGTAAATTTTTTCTCCTTCTTTTTCTTCTATATTGTAATTTTTTTCTTTTTTTAATTTTTATTTTTAATCTCAATTGTAATAATTTCATTGTCTGTCCGTCCGTCCGTCCGTCGTAACTTCGTGTAACGTCCGTAATTTCTTTTTAGGATTTCTTTTTTCTTCTTCTTTATTTAATTTTTTTATTTTATTTCTTTTTTTTATATAAATAAATAAATACTTATTTCTTAGGAACCGACATGTAAGAGTACCATCATTTTTGGCGGGTCATAGCTGGTACCAGATAGTTTCGGTTGTAGGGCCAAAGATATACACGATTTCTTCCCGCTAATTTGTTACACGTTCACCCGTGAAAAATCACGAAACATAATTTAACACTTCCTTTCCGGAACTGACCCCATGAATCTTAGTTTTAAAACTATTTAATAATTATAGACGATACTGAGCTGGTATTTTTTGTAATCCTCATAAATATCCCAAAGAATAAAATACCAAAATAAAACTAATAATAACGTGTAGTAAAACAGTCAAAAGTAGAAAAAAAACGTTTTTCCATAGAAAATCGGCAATGTTCTCTACGATGTGGTAACTTCATTCTGCTTGCAAATCTTCTGTCAGTCGGATGCTTGTGAGTTATGAGACCTACGTAAATATTACGGTTTCTTACAAAACGGCGACAAATTTATTAGAATTTTGTTCGCATTGTATAAGAAATGTAATTAAAAATATCAATAGAACATTTTCAAATCATTATACTTCATTAAAACGCAAATATGACTGGGGCTACTTTATATCCCGCTCAGACCCCCATTCCTATTTACGAGTTTTCGGTACCCGAAGGTTAAGTATTATTTTTTTATTACGTGGGGGGTGGCGGGAATATTTGGAGGAAAATGGGATTACGAAAGGGAAGGTTAAGGGGGATTACGAGACGAGAAATGGACTGTATTGGTCGAGAAAAGGAGGGACGTTTCGACTCACCTTTGTCTCTCGGCGCCCTTCCACACATCACCTCACCAAACACTTGACTCACTCAGTTGGCCTCCAACCCGCGATAATCCCGCTGTCCAGCGGCGACGAGACGGGAGAATGTTTATAGTATAGTATGTACAATTAAATACAAGACGAAAATTTACAGGGCAGGAGGCGAGAAAGTCTGTCGTGTGGCGTTTCAACAACGAGATAGCGAGACTTGTCGAAACGAAAGGTAAACTGGTACTGTGGAAGTTGTGATAAATTTCGATAGAGACAAATCAGTGTTGCCACAAAAGAAAAAAACAATATTCTGTAAAAAATCGATCTCTTTGCCAACGTGACGTAACGAATATCGAACACATGATATAATAAAAAGCCTGTCAAACGTCGAAAGTAGAAAGCATAAATTAATGGTTCGTGTCTAAGCTAATCCTATATGATGTGTAGTATATGTATTGTATTTTTTGCGGTCCATGGAGAAACGGTGGTTGCTGTGTCGGTTAGTTGCCGCGATGCCGTCCACGCGTTCATGGTTTTTTTCACGAGTTTTTTTTCAGCCGAGTAATTTTGTTTTTTAGTTATGAATTACAGGAAGTTACGGATTTACGGGATAAACAGAGAATATAATTTTTATATTAAGGTTTTATTTTGTCTTATTTTTAAATATAATTATGTCTATATGAAACAGGGTAGCATATAAGTTATTTGTTACAATTTTAGTGCTTAAATTATGTTCAAAACATCAAACAGTACTGTTTTGCCCTTTTTTAAGTTCTCCGCTTTATAAGGGGATCATAGTTAACTATATATTTAAAAGATTTATATTTATAAGAGTAAAGTAATAAAATAATTCATAAGAAAAACCGCTTAACATTTTTATATCCCATTTAAGTAAATGACTCCCGAACTCCGAAGGGTTGATTAAAACTTTTTATTACCTGAGAAAAATCTGACTCCGGAAACTCTCCTCATAAATCTTTCTTAATCAGCATCACCTTATTCTCATCCCTTAAATGCCTTCTTTCTCTTTGTTTATAGCTTTCTTCGCGATCTTAGATGAATTGCAAAAAATATATCTTCTGAGAAAATAATATTTCAGCGCTTTTTGCGAGTACGCGCGAATGGTGGAGTTTTGTACTGAAGTCGAAGCTTTCCCCTATTCAAAATCTGTTAATGTTTTATATACATTTTTTTGAATATTTAGTCACGGTATTTCTGAATAACGTTATTTTTAAGTTCGTACATATAATCTTAAAACTTAAAACGGGATTCATGTATTCGGGATATATGTATAACATCAAGATTAATTAATGAAATACTCGTGGCTTTGCTATTTCTTCGGGCATACTACATATTTATAATAATACCATTTATATTGTTATTCGTCAATCTTGTTTTCTTATTAAAGTTTATACATTTCTAACCTATTTAAATATTTGCGATTCGTTAATAGTTTTTTATTGGATTTTTATAAACATAAAATTAATGTTAGAAATCTCAACAACGAGAGTTGTACGTCAGGACAGAAGATTGTGGCGCTCTATTCGCTCTGTCTACCCCCACGGGGAAACGGCGTCATGGTAAGTAAAATTAATGAGAAAATTATAAATATCTATTTATTTGGTGTGTACGCATAAAATAATTATATTTATTATATTTCATTACTTGATAAAATTTATTACTGCATGAATAAAATTATCTTAATTTTATTTTTTTAAATTAAAAAAGCAAAATATAAGGGTATCGTTACCTGAACATTTGAACATTGAAGCGTGACATTTACGTAAGCGTATATGTTGAAAAAAAGCGAAATAAAAATATATCTCGTAATATTCATATTACTATTATTACCATATTAATAGATTTTTATGTAACAAAACATTCAGTCAGATAAACATTTTATTTCGATGTTTTTTTTCAAAAGACATGCTTCAATATACTAACTGAACGCGCCTGCATTACCGATTGCGAAATCTATGCATACTTTGTCACGGAAAAGACCATAGATATCTCTAACAAAGTCCCTTTAAATTCATGAAAGAAACCTATTCAGAACATATTTAAAATATTTAAAAAAAAAATGATAATGTGTGGATGTTCTTAGGGTGGAATTGATGAAAGTTGCATTGTGTAGTCACCGCCTAATCCAGCTCATACAGGTCATAAGCCCTGGGCGACCCTACAAAGACTCTCATACATGAAAGAGTTAGGGTTATTATTACGGTCGTTGGACATATTTATGTGTTAAATAAAACGGATACTTTATACGAACCGTATATTTTACAGAGAAGCAAATCTCGACGTTTCGCTGGAGTCTTATTCAGTGTCATCAGGAGCTCATTCTATCACGGCGAACCGGTTATTTTATCCGAGGTCGTAAATTATATGTACTTTTATGTGGAGTGTTCACTTCTTCTACGACAGAGGTCACCAGTGTGCAATATGTAGATACTAATTACATCTTCGGGCTTTTCTGCGACGTCTCTTAAAGGTGGAATCAAGGTGAGAACAGGGCAACACATAAAAACTCCCATACATATTTCCATATAAATAGCTTGTCTCTGTGAGATCTTCCACAATTTATTTTGATAAATAAATTAAAATTTATTTGCTCCTATTACACACAGTACAAAATAGTAAGGGCGGATGTATGGAAGTGAAGCCTGGAATTGGCAAAAGAGGAATGAAAGTAGACTGAATGCGGTGGAAATGTGGCCACTAAGACGCTTGTGTGGAAAATCTTTGGTCGATATAGTGAGGAATGAACAAATTAGAAGCGAGTGCAATGCTGGCAGTAGTGTGGTAGATAGAATAAAGAAAGGAGTGCTGAGATGGTTTGGTCATGTGGAACGTATGAACGAGGAAAGGATGGTTAAGAAAATGTTGCGGCAATGTTGAAGGAATGTTGAAGGCAACAGGAATAGAAGGCGTCCGCGAAAGACCTGGCACGATCAGGTACTACAAGTATTTGAGGATGGCCCTGTTAAAAGCCGCAACAACCGTGGAACGTGTATGAGAAGATGTATGAATGTGGCCGAAGCAAAAGTGGTGTGCCAGGATAGAAGGGTGTGGCGTTCAATCCGCTCTGCCTACCCCTGCGGAGAAACGGCGTGATGGTTAGTTAGTTTAGTTAGTTAGGAGTGTGCTTAGTTAATTGGAGTAATTATTGCATAACGCTACATTATTATAAGAATCAATAATTGAATCACTGATTTGGCGGTATTGAAATTTGCAAACAAACACAGTTAATCGGGAGCCACAGACATGTAGCGACAGAAGACGTGGCTGTAATCACTATCCGATATCAAAGGCACTTAATAAAATTACAAAGCTCAAAGAGCGTTCAGATCAAAGCAGATTCAGCAGTACCCATCAATTTGTGTAAAGCCAATGTGGATGGATGAAGAAATCTGTGGAACTACCTCGAAAAACCTCCAAGGCGGGGTGGGATACGCTCTGAATGGGGATAATTTCACGGGATCGCGAGCCCTAAGGCTTTTTTTTGTGAAGGGGATGGATGTAAGTACTGCTACATCTGAAGAAAACCTTATTACATTCTCGCATTTGTGACAAGCTGGTGTAGTTGCGAAGTAATATCATATTCTTGTTTTGTTGCTAAGGCGGTTTCCAGACAGTATCACGATATTGTCTGAAAATCAGCTTAATAGCAGACAATAAGAAGTGGATGTTGAATAAAAATAACAATTTATATGTGATTTCACCAATGGTGTGGTAAATTTAGAAAAAAAAACATTTAATGTTATATTTTGTGTAGCAAAACCATTATTATTTTAATTTAACATAAATAAATTATGGCGCTCAAATAATTTAGTGTATATTTGAAATTTTCTTAATGTACTTATGTCAATCAGAAAATTAATAAATTTTTACATAAATGCTTTATTGCTATAACTATAAACTTCCAAATAAGAATATTATTGATGGAATTGGCGTTTAAATTGTAGAGAATCATAATGATAGATTATTAAAAATATTGACTATGTTATCCCTACTTGAGTTTTAAAAAAATATTTTATTTTTTCATTACTAACTTTGAGAAAATCATAATTTCTCAACGACAGGTGAAGTATCAAACTAACTACTTTTTAAATAAAGAATTTTAACACTGATTCTGTTGAAATTTAAATAATTAAGTTAAAAAGAAATAATGGTTAGGTACTGAAAAAATGAGCCGAAGTTACTGGTTTAAGGGTGGTTATGGTTGTAACGGAAATATTGAAAGAAGAGGAGTGAAGTTAACGAAGGTAATTTTGATAATTATATTTATACCCGAGTTAATTTTTTTTTCATTTCCGAACTCAAAAATAAAATATTTTTAAAAAGCCAATTAGAGATAATATAGTAAATATAATTAAATATTTTTAATTCCAAATAAGAAATTACAAGACTTGAATTTTTTTATGTAAAAGGGACTGCACCGATATATTGTTATGTATTCATTATTAAATGTATTTAGTCTAGCAAATTCCAGTCTTCATATAAGTCTTGTTTAGCTGCATTGTTCTCTTTGTATTTTTGAATTTGTCCCATGAATTGATTGCGTTCCTGTATTTGGATTGCCGTTTCAATGGGACACACGTGTATAAATATTTGACAGTGGAATGTACATGTGGACACGGCGTATTCCACAATAGAACAAAGTGCTTCGGTAGTAGGGAGAGAATGGGATTGATTAAATCAAAACAAATTGCCGAACCCCAATTCGAAGGAATAAAAACAGGAGTTTAAAATACATCCTTCAAATAACATAAATATTTTGTTTCGTTATGGCAAAAAATATATTTAAATGTCGGTAAATCTATACATATCTATATCTAACGTAATTCATGTGTAATAGACAGTAACGTTATATGGTATACACAAAACAAATAATGTAATTGAGCAGCTAGTCGATGTAGTGGTTATGTATCTCGCCTTGTAACCCAGTAATCGATGGCTCGAGCCACATTCAAGGACACCAGCGAGTTAGTCTTATTTTTTATATTTTTTAGCGTTTAATTTAGTTAAACTTTATTCCGTGTTCACATCTATATTTCAAAAAATTAAATAAATAAAACTTAAAAAAAATATTTTTTTGTGGTCCTATTCAATAGGTTGTGAATAAATGAATTGCTACTCTCGGATAATTATAGATTACTTAAGGGGGGGTAAGGTTTTTAACTTTTTTTTTGCATTTTATTTTTAATTTTTTAAATTAATGTATAACATCGCAAGTGTCAAAATTTCAAGTCAATCGGAGCAAAATTGACGAAATTATGAATATTTGAGCGATACTCAGACTGATTTTCTATACCTGCTCGGGCAGCTAAGAGACGCGCTCACCTGAGGACACCGGTCGTGCTATTGTATTGGAAGAGTTTTGCGTACACAAGGACAAAAATATGCTGATCATGAAAGCTCTTTGCTGTGTGAACATGGCATCTATGATTGTGTAAGTATAAAATAAGTGTTGAGTTTTATTTTGAATTTTACAGTGTGCAAAACTTTAAAGCGTTTTCCCCACATCTCACGTTTTCAAAGTCGGTGTCCATCATAACTTCAAAACTACTGCACCGATCCTTTTGAAATTTTGAACACTATTTTTGAACATAATTTACCAGGTAACGCTGGAGACTTTTTTTCAAATTTGTTATTAATTTTTATTTTTTAATAACAAATTAGTCGATATTTTTCGCAAAAAATCGCGTTTTTCCCTTCAAAGTGTTCCAAAAAATTGAAAAATTGAAATTTCAAAAAACCCTCCCAGCGTTACCTGCGACAACCTATTATCTAACGAATGAACTTTGATCTTTTGATTTCAGATTATCTAGCACCAAGTTATGATGGACACCGCAATTCTACTTTTTTCCGAGATACGTCCGAATAATTGCTGCCATTGCCGTATTTTTTAATATTTCTTCTTGAAAATTTTACACAATATTCTTCAAATGTCATACTTTAATGTAACATTGGTTTTAATAAAGAGATTTTACTATGTCGTCACAAAAAATTCACAAAAATATGCCTTTTTTTGTACGAATTAACCTTACCCCCCCCTTAAATAAATTCAGCGAATGTGTACGTAGATTTTTTTCTGAGCGTTTTCCGTGTGTTTTGCAACGGTGTAAAGCTTGGTCGATATTTTGAATAAGCTACATTTATTAAGAAATAATACGAAATAATTCTAAATAAAGTATGTAGTACAATCATAATCATTATCATATTATTGAGAAATTTGTATACCTTTCCTAATATTCCGTGAGATTTCAATATTTAATTAAGCTTATTTTACATAAAAGTACATGTTTACGTAAAACTCACGCTTAAATGTACCGACTGCACGCGCCTGGTGCCTTGCAGAACAGATAACTCAGATTCGTACCGCAACATATGTACATCGAACGCCGTAGAGAGCTCGGATGTTAAAGGTGAGTTCACAACACATTTATCTTCCGGCACATAAAACTTCACGGATCGACGTGGTTTAAATTTTGACGCAGAACTGACTCCTGGACTGAGCATAAAATAACACGATCAATAAAATAGAAATCTGAGCCCCAACAAATGCGCCCGCGATAAATGTGACTATAACAAATTGCGCTCCAATAAAGAATGTTTCCGGACTTAAATGTTCTTAAAAAACTTTGACGTGAAGCGACTTGATGTCTTATAAAATTGATAAATCATATGAAAAGAGATTAACGAAATCACACATTGTTCAAGCAACCTCTTTGGGTCAGGCCAAAACCATTTGCATTGTTTGTCAGTAATTGTTATTTGTGCGCACGAGGGCGACATCTGTGGTTTTACAAGGAAGAAATGTGGCATTCTTTCTTATTCTTTCATTTTTAGTTTATATTTTTTTTCTGTTTTTTAACATTACAATAAAAGGATGGAAGTAGAAGCATTTCTAACATTTCTAACGTTTTATAAATTATTTTTGTGATATCTGCGACAGAGGGAGTATCCCCTTCAGATCCATACAAAGGAACAAATATGCTTTGTGTAATAAGTTGCGATAAGACTGGTATTTAATATCTAAATTATGGAAAGACACATTTTTTCCCCAATTCTTTTATATTTGCACTACTAAAACTATAGCAACCAATATAACCATAGCAACTAATATAAGAAATGACATAAACAAAATACACACACAGGTGTTGCCCTAACATATGGTTTTGGCCTGATCCAATGAGGTCGCTCGAACAAAAGGAACAAAGATCAAAGATCATTAGACCAAGGGGAAACATGTCCTTGGTTGATAGCTATTTAGACCAAATCTCAGTCAGATATTGAACATACATTATACTCTTTATAATTAATAATACAATTTCTTGATTTCGCAACACATACTTAATTAAAAAATTTATTGATTAAAAATTACAATTAGCATTAATTTAAAAAATGTAATTTCTCGTTAGGTTCTGTAAAATATTATTATATTGGGTACACACTATACACTAATATATTTATAATTATAATTAAGTTAATATCGCTTAAACGTTGAAGATATGGCAAAATTATAACAACCGTATAAATTAATTAACAATTGACGAATTATCAAGAAAATGTAACCATCGATCAATAAATATCTTTAGTACTATAATTCTAAATATTCAAGAAAATTCAATTCGGAAGTTTAGTGAAATATTATTTAATTGAGATTCAATTCACTATTCACAATGCTATTAAAAATTTTGTCGGGCGCATTTTTCGGGATGGTTTTGTCGAGGCGCTTTGATCCAGCAGATATCGATCTACCAACTATTTATCATTCTTAATTAAGATGAATTATAGAAGTCTCACAGAGACGAAGCCCCACCTAAAACAGGCTTACGACCTGTATTAGGTGGCTTAAGTAATCACTTTACACAATGCAACGTTCACCAATTTCACCGTAAATACATCCACATTTTATAAATTTTTTTAAAGTAGTATATATGTTCTACCGTGTTCTGTCCATAACTCAATGGAATTAGGCTGGGATTGCAACAACAATACTGATGATGACTAGCCGCTAATCAGGCCCGGGCACCTGAGTGTGACACTACAATCAGCACACCACTCGGGTTACACGCAAGGGTCATTTATTATTATGTCCCGTGATATTTCAAGGAAGTTAATCTTGTTTAATCATTTTCTTTCTTTAAAAAAATCTAGTAATTGTATTCTAAGAACATACATATAAAAATATTTCTCATTCACTTTACTCCCATATTTTCTAGACGTGCGTTTTCTATACACTAACTATTTAGAAACACCATCACGAGAAAGTAGATTAAACATATGAAGAAAAAAAAGATTATTTTACCAAGATAAAATCAATAATAGCGGAATAATTTCTCGTAAGAAGGGAACGATCGCAATTTTCAATCTTGAAATATCTTAGTAAGAATCTTGTGTGTAGAAATATTTCCGATTTTCGTTGAGCCCGACAATGGATTCTTTGAAAATTGCAAAATACAAAAATTATGTTTTGAAATACATAATTCCTAAAAACTCTGCAACAACTGAATAGTTTATTGAGTATCTAAATATTAGGTATACTTTTGTACGGAACGAAAAAAAAGTCCTTAGAAACGATGAAGCAATTTTTTAAAAACAAATTTATTTTCAGAATATTTTGAGAATGTCCAAAATTTTCAATAACACAATTCTGTATTTAATCCCCAGGAGGAAATCATTAATCAACATATATTATAAATCTTATCATCTTTCTATCTATATCTATAAAGTCTTATCGAGACGAAGCTATATTTTATATGGGAAAGTAAGAATGGAAATTTTTTTTTGGTGTTCATAGGGCTAACGATCTATCGCACGACTGGTTTAAGTGATCACTTTACACAATGTAACGCTCAACAATTCAATTTTTTAGGAAGGGTATTATATGTTTAACATGCACAACTTGTTTCCTATGTGAGTTGTATTTTTACTACCGCCACCTGCAATTGAAAAACTTTCTCATATAGATATTTACATTTATTTTTAATAAATATTATTATTAATTTGTGCGGGTTAAGTGTTATTTTAAATGTTACAGCTGTTTCGGCTTGTAAGGCCATTATCACACAGTGGATAAACGAACACATGATCCAAACATAACGCTATTAAATATTTAACAAAAAATGATGTACTCTCCACTTCTTAATATATTTAAGAAACCCAAAATCAAGGCCATAAATTACAATTAGAGGACGTACAATTAGAGGATAATTTATATATACCTTAGTGGCTCAGTTAATCGTCTTTGTCTTTTGTGTTAATAACAAATTGTCATTAAGTTAGTATAGAATGCTGGTCTTACATCAAAAGGAAGGCTATTAAAACAAACGGAAGAAAATTTTTATTGATGGATGATATTCTACGCCATTTTTTACGACTTCCAATAGTGCAGGCTATAGACACTTGTAATTAGGATAGCGGACTGAGTTTTAAATAATAATGTATTTTTTGATGTATTTTGTGCCCAGTATTTCGCTAACGTCTCATTTAAAATAAATGCAAAAAGTTTTAGGAGGATTTTGCTTCAAAAAAACTCCTTCAGATTCATGGAACAGATCAACATCCAAAATGATGTTCGACATAGCGGTAGCTCTTCCAACAGGCATAAAATAAAAAAACCTAACCTAACAATTTAAACATTTATTCTGATGATCATTAAATAATATAAACCTTGTTACCTTTACGTGAGTTTAATAATATTTTATATATTTTCACTACCTACTTAAGTTTCAGTTCAGTTTGATACTTAAGTAGTTAAAAAAATATAAAAGGTTATTAAACTGACGTAGAGACAACTAGATATATAATATTTAGTTATCATCATGACTAATCTCTACAACGTAAACACCAAATCCATCAAATATTTATTCTTATTTCACAATGAATCTTTAATTGATTTTGTGTTTTATAACGACGTGTTTAAAAGTGAATTAAACGTGAGTTTAATAATCATATATATCTTTTCACTACCTACTTAAGTTTCAGTTCAGTTTGATACTTAAGTAGTGAAAAAATGTAAAAGGTTATTAAACTGACGTAGAGACAACTAGATATATAATATTTAGTTATCATCATGAATAATCTCTACAACGTAAACATCAAATCCATCAAATATTATTCTTATTTCAGAATGAATCTTTAATTGCTTTTGCGTTTTATAACGACGTGTTTAAAAGTGAATTAAACGTGAGTTTAATAATCTTTTATATCTTTTCACTACCTACTTAAGTTTAAGTTCAGTTTGATACTTAAGTAGTGAACAAAATGTAAAAGGTTATTAAACTCACGTAGAGACAACAAGATATATAATATTTAGTTATCATCATGAATAATCTCTTCAACGTAAACACCAAATCCATCAAATATTTATTCTTATTTCATTATGAATCTTTAATGGCTTTTGCGTTTTATAACGACGTGTTTAAAAGTGAATTAAACGTGAGTTTAATAATCTTTTATATCTTTTCACTACCTACTTAAGTTTCAGTTCAGTTTGATACTTAAGTAGTGAACAAAATGTAAAAGGTTATTAAACTCACGTAGAGACAACAAGATATATAATATTTAGTTATCATCATGAATAATCTCTACAACGTAAACACCAAATCCATAAAATATTTATTCTTATTTCATAATGAATCTTTAATTGCTTTTGTGTTATACGACGTGTCTAAAATTGAATTAAACTGAGTTCAAACCCCTTACACGAGACGAAAGCCACCCTTGAAGAAAATATCTATCTCTCGGACAAGAATCCAAAGCGACAGGAAATACCGTTTCCGGAAGTGTTCCCGCCGTTTGTGTCGGATAAAGAGCCCGGACCGGAAGCGGGCTGCATGCAATGAAAGGATACACTGGAATTCCGAGGGGATGAAATCACTTGTCGGCGAGGGCGGTGAATGCGAGGCGAGTGAACCGGCGGCGGTGAAATATTTGTAGGTGATGGGGGTGGCTGGACGAGGGTGAAATGTTTGTAAAGGCTTTAACTGTATCTTTTATTATATTAAAACAAAACAAAATACGTGATCATTCAGTAAAGTAAACGAAACCGATTATGGCGGTCCGCATAGATGGAATGAGCCTGGTAAACATAAATAAAATGATGGAGATTTAACGAAAACATGTACACTTTATGAAAATTTTATTTTCAGTTTAGAAGATGAATTTTTATATACTGTCACAAGTAGTGGCGACGGGAGGCAAATTAAAATACTGAAAATTAATTTTTCAATTAGCGATCCATTATTTTAATAGATTGACAAGGTCACTTTACACGAATTAAGCTTAACGATATTCTGTAAGTTTCTTCTAACTCTCGAGAAGTTTCTTTTCTTTTCTAGTGTTTAGAAGGTTACAGTTGCTTCAAGCCTGTTCTTATCACTTTTTCACGTTCCTCAAAGGTTGCAGATAATTGTAGACTATACTAGAGCTTTCCATAGTGTTCTTCCAAAGTAACATTACAAGGGATTACAGTGCGCAATTCATTCTGCTTTGCCATTCCATGACAACACATACATAGTTGAATATGTTTTACTCTGTACTACACACACACTGAGCTACGTTGTCACTACTATGGTTTCGAGAGGAGCAGTCTCTCTCAACTTCAAATGTAATCAAACAGACAATAAGAGGTACAGAATCACTAAGCAATTACGAAATTAAGGTAAACATATTTGTTTCGGTACTAGACGTTTATATAATATATTGTATTCAGATTTCGAAACGATGAGGATACGAGAAAAAGTAAGGAGTCAATAGTTTCTTCTTTATTATTTAAAACTACAAGTTTTTTGATGCTTCTGCCAAAAAAACCATCTGGTCTTGACTCGTATTTGTCATTTAAACGGAAGTTTTCATTCTTGTCTACTTGAAATTCACACATAAATAAAATCTGTTCACATTAAGAAAATCTATTTAGAGTAGAGAGCCAAATGTTCGAATCGATAATCGAAACGATGAAAAAAAGTATTTTCGATTGGGTCGATAACAGTCGATAACGATAAATGAAATTTATCGTTATCAACTATTATCGTTTGTGTAATCGATAATGAACGATATAAATCGATGATAACGTTTGTTATCGTTATTTATAATTAATGCTCGACTGACACCTATTAATATTGTTTAATTTTGTATTAACTCGAAAATTAACGAAAAATTTCGTATATAATAAAAAAATAAATTATTAATTAATTTATTAATAACAATTTTATTATAATGTTATAATGGATTTTTATTGCAATATTTCAAATCTGAAAATACCAGTTATAGAGTAGCTAGTTGAGGTAGTAAGTATGATCATGATGTTCGCTTAGTGATCTGGTGGTCGTTGGTTAAGGCCCTACTCCAAGTAAGTCCTATTTTCATAGCACAAGCGTTCAGTTAGTTTGAAAATAGTAAGAATATTGATGTGATATGTAATCCGTGTTCGCATCTCTTTTAAAAAAAAATTTAAACTACCAATAACTTAAATATAATATACCTAATGAAAATATCCCTTAAATCTTTAAAGCCAAAAAATTATATAAATTAAAATTGCAGCTTATTTTAATAACTTTTTAAGATGCATTGATGCATTTACAGCAAGACAAGTATTTAACTAATTATTGAATCTGCCTCTGATTCTGTGGAACTTGCGCTGATAGTCTCTGTAGGTCCAATTCCAAATATCGTTTTAACAAATAATATTATGGTTCATTATCGATCACTAACTATAATTAGAGATCGACAATCGAAAACTTCATCATCGTTTATTATCGATATCGAACGATACTCGATAATGAAAATTTATCGTTATCGTTATCGAAAATTATCGATCATTATCGTTATTTGATCGATATATATTTTATATCTTTGTTATTTTATTCTGACTTTTGTCACTATTACGCTTTTTATATTTACTCTGTATTTTATATCTTTTATCTTTGTTATCTTATACATACTTTTATTTATTTTCTCAATTTATATTATAAATTATTTTTTCATTTTATATCATAAATTACTTTGTCACTTTATATTATAAGATGTATTTTGTGCAACATGAAATTACTTCTTAGAGAAATAAGGCAGTCCATTTTAGTTTCTATCTCTGTTGCTACATAATTTCATAAATTGTAATTAATTCTCATTTGTTAACTTTTTTATACTATTGAATATATATTACTTCTTCTTAATACTTTTGTTATTGTATATTTACTCTGTAATTTTTTTTTTTATCTCTGTTATTTTATGCTTACTTTTAACATTATTATGTTATTTTATATTAACTTTGTATTCTACATATTTTATCTTTATTATCTTATGCTTACTTTTACTTACTCTCATTTTATATTATAAGGTAATTAGTACAACATCAAATTACTGTAGTAGGTTTTGTAACCGTTGAAATAAATAAATAAATATAACGGATACTTCCATCCTTAGTTTAGGCACATTACGTATTGAACTGTACTGTTTGTTTCATAATATAAATGAAATAAAAATAGGCTAGAACAAAATATATTTAAAATAATGTATCGCCGTACAACTAAAAACATATTTCAAACGCTTGAATACAGTTTTAACAACAGATTACTCAATTAACTTATGTCTGAAGTCACCACATGTTGTTCTACGCGTACCAGTCACAGCATCCTGAGATCATACCAACTCGACGCTCCTTCTGCATCTCGAGAGAAATACAAAACAACATGTGTTGAGGAAGGGTTATAACAATTCCCATGGTTTTAATCATTTCATTCTATTTTTATGTGTGTTCTAAAAATTATCTACTGGATTTGGTCCTCGAAGAGATAATCATTAATCAAGATAAAATGTAGAGGTCTCACAGGGACGAAGCTATCTATACGGTAGACGTGAATGCACATGGAACTGGTGAGCTTTGCATTGTGTAAGTTAAGTGATCAATTAAGTCAGCTTATACAAGTCACAAGCCCTGTGGCCACCATATTAAGACTTCCATACACATTTTCCACAACAGCTTCGTCTCTGTGAGAGTTCTTTAATTTATCTTTTATAATTATTTCATTCCCTTTAGGAATTAATTGAATTGAACCCAAGGTATTCAATACAAGCTAGAATTTCCATCAATGACAGTACAACGGATAAAAATCTAAAATATACATTAAATGCAGTAGGTACCCACACACCGAATTGCAATTTTATTGTATAAAAAAAATGAAACAGTAAGCACACAATTACTATTATGACACACTAGCTATAACCAGTCAAAAACGACTGTACTTTTACATGTCAGTTCCTAAAAATTAAGTCTTTATTTAATTATAAAAAATATATAAAAAGTTTTTACAAAATTAGTCACGGACATTACAGAATGCTACGGGCAGACAGACAACGACATTACAATTATTGGGATTGTGAATTTAATCAAGATAATAAAAATATTGCAGATGTCTCACAGAGATGTCGACTTGTTCCACTGGAGATAAAATACAGTATTGTGTTCTTGAAAAATTGGAACATACTCAAATTATTCTGATTATGAATTTGATCAGAATAACATCAGCAAATAAAAAATAAACAACAATAAAGGCATTCCAAGAGAGTTTTGTTAATAACAGCGCCCGAAGCGTTGGCAATTTTTATAACACCATTTTCAAACGAACTTAATGCCGTCACTTATAAGAATTTCTATTGCTTAAATATCACTTAAAGAACTGCCTTGCCTTTTGATAGGCGAGTCGTGATATTATTATTATTATATATTATTATTTTTCATGTGAAAAATGTTACGTTGAGTGTTGCGCGCGCATTTCGTTGCATCCTAAAATTTCACTCACGTGCCTTAAGGCTGGACATTCACTGCAAATGCATATTTCTGCGTTCTTTTACAAAAATGTGGGTTTTTATTATTCATTTATATCAGAATGTATACTCTAGACTGCACTTTTTTAAGGCACTAACTTAGATAGAACCTTTTTTATTCTACAATAGTAACAAACTTTACATTATTTATAATAATTAATAAAATATAATTGATATAATTGATATAGCCTTAATCGACTTTAAATAGTTTTTAGTGTCCTAGGTGACGCTATTTTTTTATGAATATTTATATGTACGCATAATATGTTATTTTATACGTATAAAGTGTACCTCATTATCTAGAACTTTTACTCAGGAATCAAGAAATATTAAATATTATTAAAGTTATAATGTTTTAAATTTGCAAGAAATTTTTACGTTTTTTGTTGATTTTAAAACGCTTTTCATTTATATAAAAGGATGATTTTAAACAGCTTATTATATTTATTTTGAGGCTTTACTCACTTAACAAAAGTTAGTTTTTTTAATAAAAATGAAAAAAAAATCATTCTTTCCTTCCAAGTAAACTGTGTAGATAAAATACACACAATGCAAAAGTGTTTACACCGTGAGGATGCTAATTGATGTACTCATTATTTTTGTTCAACGTTTTCACTTGACCTTATCAAGAGGTGCACTGACATTAATGCCAACTTCAACACGTCAGCAACCTCGACTCAACCAACGGCCATCGGCACGCCACATGGCCGCCTCATTAGACCGGCCCCGGAGCTAGGTTTTAACAGCCCTCCCTCAGGGCTGCTAAAACCTAGCTCCGAGGGATCAGAATAATATTATAAATTGAGTCCTCTCTCTTTCACATTCTGTCTCTTTCATGCATCGCGACATACGTCCCTCAGATCAATTACAATATACAATATTACAATATTAAATCTAAAACTAAATCGCGCCCACAAAACTAACTTCGGTGATCGTGCTTTCGCGGTGGCTGGACCAAAGTTATGGAACAAACCATCTAATAAACTGAGACAAACAGACAGCTTACCACAGTTCAAAAAACAACTTAAGACGCATTTATTTAGACAATCCTATAAAAACCTACAGAATCTGACCACAACAACGCTAGCTAATGTTTTCCACTCCTATTGTGCACTCCGCGAAAACACCTAATTCTTTCAGGCACTCCAAACTATTATAGTACTCAATTTTAATTCCATTTCTTGTATGCCACCTAGTGAATAAGTAATAGTAAATAAGTTTCTTTTCTAGCAGTAAGTTTTTTTGTAAGATAATAATTTTTCTGTGTAAAGCGCCCTTGAGGTGAGTATTCGCGAAAACGGCGCTATATAAGTTATCCAATTATTATTTTTAACAATATCATTACAACCAACAAGATGTAAGCTGAGGATTGATAATGAGATTGGAACAAGTCACAAGCTTCAGATATTTAGGTGTAGAAATTTGCAGCCATAGCGATCTGTATACCGAAGTCCGAGAGCATCCACCGTATCAGGGTGTCCCAAAAATTTGGTCTGGAAAAACGAAAATATGCATATTGAAAGTAAGGTCAAAATTACAAGACATGCGTGCGACCCATTATGACGTAATTGATATAAATTAACTTTGTAAAAACCACTTATTTATTGAAAAAATTCAACATGTTTCGAAACCAATGGCTTCTCCGTCAGGATAACAAAAATAATATTTAAAAATCGAAGTATAGTTCAAAATATTAAAAAGTTATGTATGGAAAATGATAATATAAAGTACCTACTTAACATGAAAATAATTTAAAAAGATAACTATTTGCAAAAAGGACCTGATTATTTACAAGATTCAATTGACTATTTACACTCTTTCTTATTTCCAAAATTTCTAATTTATCAAATTGTGATTCTGTATAATTTGTATGTAAAATTTGTAAACCCTTATTAATATCAAAAGAATGATCCATAGCCAAAAGATGGTTAGCAAATTCAGAATAATTATTATTATTTAAACACCTTAAGTGTTCCTTAACTCTAATTTCAAAATTTCTACACGTTTCTCCTATATAAAAATAATCACAATCATTACAAATTAATTTATAAACACCCGATTTTTTTTTTAAATTATCCTTATCTTTATTATTTAATATGTATTTTTTAAATTTATTATTAGTACAAAAAGCTGGTTGAATAACATTTGAAATATATTTAACTATTGAATTATAAATATAATTATTTATAAATATAATTTTCCTCCAATGTTTATTATAAATTTTTTAGTATAAAAGCATTTAAAAAAAGGAAACATTGATTAAAAACTCAATCAATTATGTAATGTTTATAATAAAAATCAAGATGAACATATAATTAATAGCTCTTTTTTTGGAAATAATAATTTAAAAAATAATAATAAAACTTTTGATTCCAGTGACATTTCAATTTCTATTGATAAAAGTCTAAAAAATTTTTCAGAAGTAAATAATGAATATAAAATTTTATTTTATGACCGTGTTTTAAACTTAACTAACTACAATTTTAAAAAAGAAGAAATGAATTTATTATCAAAAGGTTTAAACTATAATTTACACATTGATAACAATTCTAAAAATTTAGAGTTATTGGCAGTTGATTTAAATTGTGCTTTGACTAAAGAAGATGCATGTTTGCAGTGCATGTTCGTCCCTGACAAGACTAACACGCATGTGATCAATTATTGGTGGAAGTGTAACAATACTATGGTTGAGGTGTGTAGTGTTGTGAATGTAGTGGTGTAGTGTTGGTCCTGACGAAGAGACGGGTACGTCTCGAAACCGTTAGGCCTAAATCTAGATCTGGTAGTGGTTTTTACAAAGTTAACTAACAATCTGTTATAATGTCTAACCACAAAGTTAATGCTTTAAATATTAATAATATTAATTGATTGATTTTTTAATTAGTAAGTAGGCTAGATTTTAGAAAAACCATATTTATCACACTTGTTTCATAAAAATGTTCCTCCCTAGTCATGTATACAAGACAGATTTTCTTTCCTTAGAAAATGTTTTTAACATCACTAGCCCGTTTTCTAGGTGGATAAATATTTCCTGAAATCAGTCGTTACAAGAGGCAGTCGGTCACACTTTATTGGGTAGTGGGGAAGGGTAACAATATTTAGTCCCCGCGTCACCTCGGGGTCAATGTCTGTGTTTTGTCTTCAACCCCCTCCTCGAAACCACCCCCCCGCAGGGTGACAGCGCGAAAGTAAAAAATAAAGTGTCCGCAAATAAAGAGAGTGCGCTTCTTCATTACTCACCAGGACAATATAAATAAATGGATGTGAATAAAAAAAAAATCAAGACAGTGACTGCAAGAATCAGATTTAGTCTGTGTGTGAAAGTGTGTTTTTCACGTTTTTATCTAGCTTCAAACAAGAAAAGCAATTTTTAAGAAAGCTTCAATATCTCGGACATATTACGAGGGGAAAATAATATAGTCTAAACTATCTCATCATCTACGGGAAAATACATGGTAAAAGAAGCGTTGGAAGACGTTGCATTTCATGGCTTCTAATATCTTGAATTCATAATTAAAATATTATTTCATTTTACCCTTTTATTTTTTTTACTTTATTTTTTACGTAATTTTAGTATAACATCAAACTTTTAACAATATTTCTATATGTATGTTCTGAAAACACAATTACTGGATTTTGTCCACAGAGGGATAATTATAAATATGATCAATTATAGAAGTCTCACAGAGATATGGTAAACGTGTATGGAAGTCTATATAGGGTGGTCCAGGGCTTATGGCCTGTTTGAGCTGGCTTAAATGATCACTTTACATAATGCGACGTTCATCAATTGCACCGTAAGAACATACATATTTTATCAATTTTTTTTAAGTTGTACCTATATATGTTCCTTTTATCTCTCTTTATTACAAATATTTGAATTTGGTTTTATACAAATTGTATTTACAGATATTTATATAATTAAAGGTATAATAACAAAAAGGGTTTTCATTTCATTTATAGATGTTTATATAATTATTTTGTAATTTGAATTTGATAGACTCCACTATAGTCCGAGTAATTATTGTTAGTGTTAAAACGTGTGACATTGAATTAAGAAGTCGTTTAGCTCCCATAATTATCTTCCTTAGTCATTAGTAAGTGTTCTGGTGCGTGCCAAGTATTATTAAACCAGCATATTGTATCAATTATTTAATAAATACAATGTATGATGTATCAAAACAAATTAGATGACTCACTTCGAATAATATAGAAGAATGAGTTTCGGTGGCAACTACATTTTTTTCTCGGTAAATAAATAGTTTAATATGTAGGTATCCTTCTAAGTTATTCAACTTCATTATTCATTACCAGCTGTGCCCGCGCGGCTTCGCACGCGTAGATTTTTAGTACACTGTTTGGATCGTCATTAAACTTTCGCGAACCTTCTAGAACATTCTCCTTTCAGAACTGTCAAGATATTTATCGAATGTATAGGAACGTTATAGACACACCTACACATTCCGCCACTCAGTTTAGAACCTTATAAAACTTTCGGGAATTTTCTAGAACCTTCTCCGTCCAGAATTTTCTAGAGCAGGTTCTTTCGGAACCTTCTAGACTCACCGACAGTCGGCGCGCCTATTTTGAAACAATCTGAAGCATTTGCGGCCTTCCCATAACAAAACAATGTGTTAGAAAGCACATTTTCGTCACCCGCGCACCCACCAAACTCGCATACTTTCGATGTTACACCAAGGGCTATCCACCACCATAACCACCGGTGGGTGGTTATGGCTGGTTATGGAGAAAACTTGGCGGGTAGGGAAACACGGGTTTCTTTATACTAATCTAAATATCTATAGATAATATATAATATATATATATATATATATCATAATATATATATTCTATATATAAATATATCATACTATATATTGATTTTAGGCAGCCTATTGGCTTAGGGGACTCGAAAAACCATAACCAATGTCACAATATAGCGTAAAACGATATATCTTGACATCGTTTTCGTGGTCCAATTTACCTGAAATCCATCTGAACGTTTGTTTTCTAGTCTTGATATCAAATCTATTATCGTTTGAATCTACGCTTATATCTTACATTTATGTATATTATATATTTGTGTTTGAGTGTAGTGCGATTAGTATTTAATGATCTATAGGTTCATGTCGTCGTTTAGAAAATGGATGTTGTGTATGAGTGAGTTTTTGAACGAAGATAACGTGTCTGCAAGAATATCAGCATCAATGTTAGGGTCGGCACAATACAAATTATATGTGCGACACAACCTTGTAATGGGAGAAAAGTAACCGACATTATTAGTGTGTTGACTTATTCTGAAGAACTCAGGGTTTCTTATACGGGGTTTAACATGCAAATTTATATCAGATAGACAGAGAGAATCAATAGCTCCGCTGAGAATCTTGTGTAGCACAATGAGATCGGATATTTTTCGTCGGGACCCAAGTTTGTGCATCTTGAAAAAGGCAAGTCGATCTTCGTAGCTGTGAAGGTTATTGTGTTGACCAGTTTTGTATGACAAAATACGTAGAAACTTTTTCTGCACTCTCTCGATTCTCGTAATATGTGTTGTGTAATAAGGTGACCAAATAACTGACGAATATTCCAATATACTTCGTACTAGTGATGTATAGAGAATTTTTAGACTTTGAGGATTTTTAAAGTCTTGAGTAATTCTGGTGATAAATCCCAACATAGTATATGCCTTGTTTGTGATATTATCAAAGTGGTTTCTAAAAGTGAGTTTAGAATCTAGCATGACGCCCAGATCCCTTATTGAATCGACTTTAGCGAGTGGAACGTCACCCAGTTTATAAACAAATTCTATTTTTTAAATATTTTTAGTGAAACTAATACATGAACATTTCTTAGCATTAAGTGACATATTATTTGCTTTACACCAATTTGATAGTTCGTCCAGATCTCTTTGTAGGAGATCTTGATCTTGATCTTGTTAGCTCGTGTATGGGGGCTTTGTGCGTGTTACAGGACTAAATTACTCTCACTTCATGACCCGTCTACTGTATTCTCTTCGCTTCCACTTTCCAATTTCTTTAACATCCTCCATTCTTTGTTAAGGTCAACTCTCGATTTTACTGTTCCGGATGCCAACCCTGGCAACATCGACAGCAGTATCTATGAGAGACCACGACAAACCACCATCGACGGCAGTATCATGAGAGAACGATCGGTGGAAGTGGCGCGGCACAGCATGCCCAATTTCGTTTCCTTGCCTCGACGAGTGCGCACGTTTCGTATCTATTCTGTCCATGTCACTTAACATATAACTTGTTACAATTATTTAATAAGCAAGGGTACGAACATGCCGAAGATGCCTCATTGCGATACCTCGTGGTCGCGATTTAGCTCGTTACCTCGATGTCACCTCCATGTAATGTTTATTTTACAGTTTAAAATATACCTACAGCGATCGTGACATGAACAATACGGGATTAAAAATGATAATGACGCCTTTTCCAATTAGCTCCATTGATTTTACGCTATTTTTCAAATAAAGAAGTCTGGCGCGAATTTGACCAATCACGAGCCAGATCACATCACTGCTCGCGGTCGACCGCGATGTAAAAACAAAATATTCTGTTTTCACGTAAGCATCGAGGTAAACCTCCATGTAGGCCGCAGTGTATCGCAGTGAGGTATCTTTCGGCATGTGCGTGCGTATCTACTAGCATCCGTTTATTTTACATGGAGGTGACATCGAGGTAGTGAGCTAAACCGCGACCGCGAGGTATCGCAGTGAGGCATCTTCGGCATGTTCGTACCCTAAGTCATTAAACATATTCGTGTGAAATAAACAGAATCCGAATAAGTACGAATGCCTTATTTAAATCAATCCATATCATCACCACCGAACTCTTTTCACTAGTAAACGTATGAAGTACGTAATAATATCCAATCACGCACGTAAAATAATTTTTTTTTAGTTAAACTTATTTTCTCGTGATTAAATATTGGTCCATTAAATCAAGATTGTTTAACATCCATTTAAAATTCCTCAGCAATATTAAAATTGGTGTCGCACTCATAAACCTCCCTTAATCGCCTGACTGCCACAGTCGAAGGTAACAGGTAGAACCTCCAGTCTACGCACACACTCACAAATCAGGAGGCGGAGGTTCACGGAGGAGAGTTAAGATTTGGCGACAAATCAGGGTACAAACGGGCGACACGCGGCCCGGGGGTCGCCAATAAATCCACCGCGAAGTTCTCACTACATTAAACAATATTCTCCTCCTTTATACTCCGCGCGTCACCGAATCAGGACCGGAGATAACTCAACGTGGTCCTCAGGACTTGGATAAGTGGCGCCAATACCAAGGAGTATTTGGAACTGACTGGAAGATATAATTATTATTGTTATATTCTTTACTATATATATCTATAGAACAGGGGCGTGCAGTGGGAGCATCGCAGCATGACTTTTACGCAAACAATTATTAAAAAAAAAAAACATATTACAACATAAATTTCGTAATATTTCTATCAATTTCTACCAATTGAAGCCTGGAATTGGCAAAATAGGAATGAAAGTAGACTGAATGCGGTGGAAATGCGGTCACTAAGACGCTTGTGTGGAAAATCTTTGAACGATAGAGTGAGGAATGAACAAATTAGAAGTGAATGCAATGCTGGCCGTAGTTTGGTAGATAGAATAAAGAAAGGAGTGCTGAGATGGTTTGGTCATGTGGAACGTATGAACGAGGAAAGGATGGTTAAGAAAATATATGAGGCGAGTGTTGAAGGCAACAGGAATAGAGGGCGTCCGCGAAAGACCTGGCACGATCATGTTTTAACAGGGCCATCCTCAAATACTACAAGTGTTTGAGGATGTTAAACCTGTTAAAAGCCGCAACAACCGTAGAACGTGTATGAGAAGATGTATGAATGTGGCCGAAGCAAAAGCGATGTGCCAGGATAGAAGAGTGTGGCGTTCAATCCTCTCTGCCTACCCCTGCGGGGAAACGGCGTGATGGTTAGTTAGTTAGTTAGTTAGTTAATTTCTATCACAATTTTTATCATAGTATTCATATTTTTATATATCATAAAATTCTGTATATATTTTTATATATTTATTTTTTAAGTTAGTTTATATTGCAATTTGTATACTAACTATTATTTAACACTTTACATTCTTAAATCTATTACTAATATACTATGTATAATAACCTACATATTTACATTTACATCTAATCTAATCTATGTTACAATCTATAATTAATAATACACCTTATGCTCTACAATTCTATACTATTTTTACACTAATAATAGCATTTGTTTTTAAATTCATTCATCTTATTTATATTCTTCATGTTTTCTGGCATCTCATCATATATTTTTACACCTCTGTACATTATACAATTCTGTGTATATACTTTTTTCTTATACGGTAATCTTATTCTATTCCTCTTTCTGGTGTTATATGTATGTACAACACTATTTACAATAATTTTGTTCAAAAAATATTTTGGCATTTTGTTATTGAAAATTTTATGTATAAATATGAGAACGTTATAACTAAGTAATTTTTTAATTTCCATCCAATTGAGTGCTTTTCTCATTTCTTCAATTCTGATGATGATAAATGATGATAAAAGTCATGCTTCAATGTTCCCACTGCACGCGCCTGTTATATGTAATACCAAATCTGCTATTGTTATACTTATGTTTTATCTGCGTTATGTTTATTACTAATAAAAACGTATCTCAAGGTGGGAAAAGTGAATGGCTTTGTTCTAGCGACCGTGCCGCTTCGCAACGGTTTATTCGACCGGTGCGGAGTAGTACGGTCCTGCTTGTTAGTTGAAAGAAAATGTCAACCTGGATAAGATTGAGTAGGACCGATGTGGAAGCTTTTTCTCTTAGAATGGTCCTGGGTAAGCGGTGGGTACCATTCACTTACATGAAAGATGTGCAAAACTCTAAATAGTTAAAAAAAATCGTTCGTTCTTCGAATCTTCAATTCGCTATGGCTGAATGCAATTTATATTCTATAACCCTAACGGATATTACTTATATTTCTAGGGTGTATCAGAGCTAGTCCACAATTCTTTATAGGCAGATCTCTACCTAAATACGAGTTGAAAATGTTATAGCAATAATTTCCTAATATCAACAGTTATTGAAATAAGCTACATCAAAGTTATGCTATTGATGAAATTAGCGTTTACATTGTAGATATTATTGATGATATTCATTAAATTGGGTGAAAAACATAAAATTTGCTATTCCTACGTAAATATTTTTAATATTTCGTCCTTTTCCTATTTATTATGTTTGAATACCATTAGAGTAACTTATATTAAATATTTAAAATTCATCTACCTTAATACAAGTTAAGAAAAATTATTAAAATGTTGCGAATTTTTTTTTTTTATATTTGACTATATTTGACTATATTGTATTAAATGAATTTGTAGTACTCGATAAAAGTTATCGTAACGATAATCGAACGTTTTACAGAAAATAAGTCAGAAATATTGAAAAAATGTATAAACTGTGGCGGTCAAAGACGTATGCATATATACACGAGTAAGGAGGTACCGAGTACATCAGCACCTAAACACAAAAGGCCGTCGCTCTCAGTACAACGGTCAAAATCAGAACGCTGAATTCGGGAAAGAACGACAATGGAAGCGAGGGCAACGAACGAGGACAAAGGCGAGAATTGCTAGAGGGCATGAAGAGCGGAAGAACTCACATTGCTGACCAGACTAAATATTACCCACACGAGCGGCCGAGTAAGGCGAAGTCAAAATACACCGAGTCCTTTGTCCACAACAACTATAAAAACGGTAGGCTCCAGAGCAGACTATCTCACTTCTCCAGCGGTCGGCTCGTATGGCGGAAGCCCTCGCCGTCATACCTTCGAACGTCACGCTTTCACTTGTAACCTTTGTACCTACCGTATTCTTTATAACTTTTGCTTTTGCAATTCAATAAATTCTGTAAAACCATCGTGACTTTACATCATCAACACCGCTTCAACTCATCCTAAACTGGAGGGCCCATCCACCACCACATTGGTGACCTACGACGTGTCGTAACTTTCAGTGTCGATAAATCGGCGTTTATTGGAGACAAAATAATTATATATTTTTATTTTTTTAAGCCAGTGTCATACCCCCAGGGCCGCACATTACATTCCTACATAAATATAAGTATAAAATTAGTATAAGATGGTATATAGAAAGCCTCTCTACGACTACATACCTAGAAATACCTGTTCTGAGTTAGGTAGATTTTGTTGTTCATCATACCTACCAAATATTTCATTTAGAAGTTAGTACAGTAAAAATCCTGTATAGCTAGTTTATGTAAGTAAAAAAAAGTGGTAGCTAAAAAATAATATAAATAAATATGTGAAAATATAAAATTAACAAAATAAGGTGCCAGAAAGAATCGTATCTTGTTGAAAGGTAAAAAGTTTAAAATCAAATGATTTAGTAAAAAATAAAAAAAAAGAATAAAAGCATAACTAAAACACGTGGATTACGAAACATTGTTGCTTGAACATTTTTGACTTAGGCAATCTACCTCTAAATCTACCTGTAAAGTACTAGAGACTAAGACTAAGATCTTGTATATTATTATATTTGTGTAAATTGTTGAATAAAATACACAAATACATTTAATAAATATTAAATGTATTTGTGTATTTTAAAAACATAATAGTTGGTTAGTTTTAGTATACAGTAATTTTTAATATATTTTTAATGTTCATCGCATTAAGATTGTGGTCGAACATAATTATTAATTTCAAATAACCAACAAACTTTGCATAAACCACATTGAATCAATGTGGCTTTGGCAAAGTTTGTAACTGTATTATATTAATTTATTTTGTTTTCCAATTGAGCCTATTTATTAAAACCGGCAGGTTTCAGAAAATTACATTACTTTATCAGGGTGATAAAAAAACATATGTATTCCATTTATTTATTTATTTATTTCAACGGTTACAAAACCTTTTGCAATAATTTGATGTTACACAAAATACATAGTTTGTAATATAAAATGACAAAGTAAATAAAAGTAAGTATAAGATAACAAAGATGAAAGAGATAAAATACAGAGTAAATATAAAATGACAAAGTGTAAAGTAGCAATGTACATTCAATAGTATGAAGAATATTTGTTCGTAGTTCGCTATATTTTAATTTAATTTTTATTTAATGCTAAGAAACTACGAAGTTTATACTCATGTGTTTGTAGGAGAACCTGTTCCTCTAGAATTGGTACAGGAATCTGTTCTCATACAGGAGATCGCATCGAGCTGATGGAGAAGCATGGAAAGCGAGAGGATCCTCGACTACAAGGTCCAGCAATGATGAAGACGACAACTCGTATAGGCATTTTACGCTAAGAAATGGTTTTAATATACACATATTATTTCATTATTGCTGTAACCCGTCAAAAACGACGTTACTTTTAAATGTCGTCAAAAATGACGGTATTTTTACATGCCGGTTGCTAAGGAAAAAGTATTTTTTTATTTATATAAAAAAAAATACTATAAAGAAGTTACGGACGTTACACGAAGTTACGCCGGATGGACAGACAACTAAATTATTATAAATGGGATATTTAAGCGCTATTCATTTATTTTGTATGAAGTGATTAAACCATAAAACCGATAAATAATCCCATTACCCAAAGATAAACAAATTTATATTTTTACAAAAGAGACTTCTTATATTCAGTCGCTCGATCGTTCACACGCTTTTGACTTTGTAACCTCAACTAATTTGTAACCTCAATCAACTTTGTAAGCTCAACTAACATTTACACTTAAATTGCAAGCGCGTTCAATTAGTACATATATATACCTACATTAAAACATGAGTTAATTATGTAAAATAGTATTTTGTTAAAAATTACAAGATATTTATCTGACGGAATATTATTACAATAAATTAAAATCTGAATGATATGTTAATAATTGTGATAGGAATATTACGAAATAAATGGGTTTTTTTTCAAAAAAAAATCCACAGTATCAAATCCAGTTCCCACTGCACGCCCCTGTTAAATCGCACCCTCTAAATCACGAATCATCCGAATTAATAAAAAAATGAGTATTCATATATCGCGGATATCTAATCTTGCTGCATTTTGCCTACCGTACTTACTTGCCACACTTACACTACACCCCTTGCATACATGGGTGGAGTCGGACATCTTCACACTTCCCATTAGTGACCGTTACCATCTTCATACTCCATCTCTGCCAAAACTTATTATTTAGGTATCTGTATTTAAATTGTGAGATTATGAGAAGAAAACGAATCCGCCATACTGATCGAGACTTAACGATAAGAAACATTTGTCATTCGCGACCTTTTCGCTTAAAAACACTTTAATATTTTCAAAAGCCATAATTCTTTCTCTCGGGATGATAAGTTTATCTTGCATCATTTGAAACTGGGAAGAAGTGTTGAAAAATAATCTAAAAAGTCAATCGTAACATTTTCACTTTTTTTATTATTATTTTTAACTTAACTTTGGTCATCTCTGCATTATTAAGTAACATATTAAATTTGATAAAATTAATTTATTTTTAGTTTCGTCAAGTGTATTTCACATAAACATCTTACTCTTATACTCTGAACAATTTATAAATATATATTACCACGATTTATCCATAATAATTAAGATTTATTAATTATTAACTTTTGGTAAATTTAGCATTGTCCTTATCTGAAAAGAAATATTAAACTATAATAAATAATGTTGAAAATAAAAATAACGTCATTCAACATGTAGCATTTTCCAAATCGTATTTCAATTATTCAAAATACAATTTGGAAAAAGCAGATTTTTCTTCTGGGCAGGCTACCACCATCTCAAAATTTATATCAGGTTTCTTTAAAACTATTAGCCAAGGACTATTGACAAGGAGAGCAAAGAAATTCAGGACATTCATGAAAAATAATATAACATAAGCATAGAATAGCGGTGATATAAAAAAAAATAAGTTGTAGACGGTTTTTTTTGTTGTTACTCGGAGAGAAGCTCCGAGAGCAAGTTAAAATATACAACGAAAAGCAAAACATAATCAGCACAAGATATCAGTGATGGTGTGTTGGCGCGTTGGGGGCTTGCAGTGGACTCCTCCCGACTGGACTGGACTTCTCGCTTCTTATTCTGTAAGCAGATTCCACGCGACTTATCATACACTGAAGTCCAGATCTGGAGACGTGCTGACAAGCCAAAAATGACTTGAAAAAATCTAGATTAAGAAAAATCTGTATATTAAATTTTTTTTAAAGTGGCCCTCGTAGCCCAGTGAGTATGCTGACACTGGCTTCTCACACCGAGGGTTCCGGGTTCGATTCCCAGTGAGGTCACAATAATTAATCTATGTGATTTACTCAAGCCTGGGTGCTTTGTGATGTATTTCGCTTCTGTAATTGGGCCTCTTGGCCTGATGAGGCATAAAAAATAAAAAATATTAAAATAATAATAATAAAAATTCTGCTTTGCACAAACAAATTTTCCAGCGTATGTACATACAAAAATAAACTCGACCCACTTTTGTGTGCATGCACTGCACTGAATCAATACTTAATAAACCCACGTAATAATCTTCTACATTGAACCAAAACTATATTTTAACTTTATTCTCTGCCGATATATTTTCCGTGGATATTTACGAACATCCTGCGCGAGTGTTGGGAATGTTCGATCTACACAAAAATTCCATAAAAATTGAAAATTGTAATTTATTCCCAAAAGATATCGCTCAGCTCGGAAACTTTAAATTCAATCGCGTTCCTTATCGGCGAATAAATAATTTCAATTGATTTTCGATTGAAAACAGTCCGCCGCTTCGAGTCTGCAGCGACTTGCCAAACTCCATTATTTGATAACATCGTCGTCGCTGCCGAAGCCGGCGCTCTGCACTGGAACGGTGATAGAGCTGGCAAAAAAAGCTCCAAGTGGCCATCACTAGACTTCCTCCCCATCCCTAGGCCTTTATTCAATTACCGCGTTTATTCTTAAAAATAATGTTAAGTATTAAGAATATTTTACTGTAATTTTGGATATTTTATACGCACCGTATGTATTACCGAGAAGCGAATCTCGACGTTTCGTTGAATACTTATCCAACGTCAACAAGACGACGACCTTTACCCGCGGAGGTGGAAGTCGGACTGATTAAAGGTGCTACTTTCTAGGGCTTACATTGTATGCACTTTGTTGTGTAGTGTTCTCTTCTTCTACAATAGAGGTCGCCAGTGTGCAATATGTATTAGTTACGTCAGCGGATTTTACTGCGACTTCTCTCAAGGGTTGAATCAGTGTCGTTAGAACAGGGCGCCAAATACTTGATAGTTTGTAACTGTCATCTCTATTGAAATTGGGATGTTTGTATATTTCAGTGGACTCCCTCACTAATCTGGGTATAAGGTACAGTTCTGTTGATAAGATTTTTGCCTTGTCAAATCTGATGAAGTAACAGATTCGTCGAGATTCGCTTCTCGGTAATACATACGGTACGTATAAAATATCCGAAATTACAGTTAAATATGTCTAACGACCGTAATAAAAACCTTAACTCTTTAAGTATTAAGAACTTTGTGACCTGTGGATGTCTGAACTGAATTGTCCCGTTTTCTGTTTTGTCCTTCCCCTATAGGGAGAGTATTCTGATATACTTTCTACCCATCCCTCACTGTCCCTCATTTCAACTCAATCCACAATTTAACACGTCTTTACCATCAATGTAGGCTATTTATTTCTCTTTCCTATAATGATCAATCTTCTTCTTTTTCTTCATCAGCCTTCGTCTCTCCACTGCTCGATTTAGGCCTCTTCTTTCTCTTTCCATCCTTTTTGTTATTTGCTAATTGTAGTCATTTCTTTCCCTATAGGAAGAGTATCCTGATATCCTCTTTACCCGTCCCTCACTGTCCTCCTCGGCGGAGCCTGTAACCGCTAGGAGATGCGTCCCCAGGTGGCGGATAGAGGAAAGCTCGCCAGATATGGAGGGCAGGAGGGAAATAAAATACCTCTCGCGGACCAACATGCAGTAGCGTCTGGACCCACAATGGGCGGCTACAAATAGCGTCTGTTCCCTATGTTAAGGGCGGCTGATTTAAAACTCACCAACCCGTCTGGCAAGCGCGGTGTTTTAATGCCAAACACCTTCCAAAATGAATGATCAATCACTTAAACAAAATCCAGAAACGATAACTAAGAAAAAAAATTGAGAACCAGACTCAGTTCAAAAGCGAATTGTTAATAAACCTAGTTGACGGTTGCTCGAGTATTTATAACAAATTTACCATAAGATGCTAAATATTCTGTAGCCCCCAAGACCGTACGTCTACCATACATGGCCTTGACCCGTGAACTCTAAACTTGCTCGGTGATATTGTCTCTCGTATAACTTGCTGATCAACGACACACTTTATAATTATAATTTCTTTATCATAAAAAGTGTATATTATGTATTCTTGATATCTTTAAAATATGCATAAAATACTTATATTTAAATATTTTGTACTCCAGTGTCATACTAAGACAATCTATCAGGGGCAATGTTAAAAAATGATTAAAAAAGGTTAAGGTCTAAAATTGATTGCATAATTAATAGTCGTATTTTATTGACTATCGTGAAATCGAAGCTCTGAATGTAAAATCGGAAGAGGAGCCAAAATGACGCATTATATTGCCACTTTTTGGACTAGACTGTTGGGGACGGCTCTTCTCGTACTCAGGCCATACCTTTTTGGTTCTGTGTATCGCTTTCATCCAGGTCTTCGTTTCTCTGTAATATTTTGGAGCACTGAGTCATCCAGGAGTTCTTTGGTCTCTAGATGACTGTCGATGAAGCTCCATAGACATTGCCAGCTTCACTATGTGGTCTGATGGTCTCCGTCTTATGTACCCATCTATCTCAGCTGTCGTTCCTCCAGCTTACTGTTTATGTCCGTGACACTCAGGCTACCACGACCACGACCAAAATGTTGATATATATTGTTCACATCTAACGACTAATATGTTGATATTAACTTATTTCAAATATAATAAATTACAATAAATTAATAGATTTATCACAACAAAAATTAAGTTGGGACATTCCAGAAGATTTAACAAACCCCAAAGTAGGCCGACTGCTGGATCGACAGTAATCATTTTTGAAAAGCAATTTGATTAGGGTAAATTCGTGGCTGAATAATTTTCTTTCAACCTTAAACCCACCGACCGGTCTAAGTGGTGTCGGGGCAGGATGCAGACCACGGCCTTTGATGTTGTCCCCAAATGGGTCCTAAATAAGGACTTTTTCAAGCGGTCGGACATTTTCTTCGTTTTTTTAATTCGATTGAGGAACCCAATCATAATAATATAATATAAATAATTTATTCCTGTATGTAAGGAGATTTGTGAAGTCTCACATACTCCATATACAGTGAATGGATACCCACCGCATTCCCAGGACCGTTTTATGAGTGAAAGCTCCCATATCGGTCCTACTCACACGTCGCCAGGTTGAACATTTTTTACTCTAAAGGCCATCTCCGTGTCACGTCGTGTAAAGGGCGGTGGGACCCGAAGAGACCCGCAATAGTCCATTCATAGTACCTCCTCCACATATCACACTTTATTAGGAAATATCAAAGAAAAAGCGTAAAATAAAGGTAAAAGTCCAAAACAGAAAGATAACATACCTTTAGCAAACAGAAATTTTAAGTTCATTTAAAAAATATATAATTATTGATTATGATAGAAGACTATATGTATATAGAAGATGGGAAGGAGGACAGTGAGGGGATGTCAATTCATATACAGTATACATATAGTAAATCATAAAACAAATAAGAACATAAGATATATGAAGAGATAGGGTGCGAAGCGAAAAAGTAAATAATATGCGAAAGCCAAGCTTTCAAAATTAAACTCATTTTCATATTACTGAGGATTTGATAGGTGTACGTAAAGCCATAGATCCAGGTATTTGAGATAGTGTAAAAAAAGCAGATCTCATACTTTTTTCCTCTCTATGTTACATTTATTTTTTTTCACGCCCTTTATTATTAATTAATTAATAAAATAATAATAAATTTAATAAAATAAAAAAAAAATTTGAAAAAATAAATTAAAGAAAAATTTAACTAACCAATTTTCGTACAATTCACAGATAAATATGAATAATAATGACGATTATTGGCGAAGAATTTTATATTTTACATTTTTCAATCAAATTTCAAAATATCTACCAAAAAATGTTAGACCTGCATTTTATACAAATAATAATATAGAGAAACTCCTCATAAATGCAAAAGATAAAGATAATATAATTAATAATTCAAGTGTTTATAAACTGTAAAGATTGTACAGCGTTTTATTTTGGAAAAATGTAAGAGTTAAAAAACATTTAAGATGTCTGAATAATCATGTTTTTTTCTGAATTTGCAATCATTTATTTAAAATGATCATGGTTTTGATAAAAATTTAGGACTTTCTATTTTACACATAAATAATTTTGGTATGAAATTGAATAATTTAGAATCATTAGAAATTAGTAAAGCATGTAAACAAAATATTATTAATAATCAATTAAATTTAATAGCCCAATTCTAATTGTTTTCCAATAATTGCGAGTAATCAAGAATTTCAGTAATATTTAAAAATAATTTTTCAAATGATTTAGAAAAACAAGAAACAAAAGACATTTTATTTTGATATTTTGACAGTTATACAACACCCTGAAGATGGAAAGGTTTATCTGAAACATGTTGGTGTAAATAATTTTTAAAAAAAGTAGATATTTACAAATAATATAATCAATATTTTTTTAAATGTCAATCTACAATCTGAATCAATTGAAATAAAAAACAAAATAGATGTGTATATTTTTAGACTGTTAATCCGGATTCATAAAAATACATTTTATTACGACTGACAAAATGATCATTAATTATATCTTCCTTCTCTTCTTCTGAATTATCTGTTTCACATGCATAATTTATATTTTTTTTTATAAAAATAGCGTTGTACACGGAATACGTGTCCTACCAATATTCTTACTATTTTCGAACGCCCGCGCTTAGAAAAAATAGGACTAACTTGCTGGTCTGAAACGAAGCTGAAACCACTCGATCACTAGGCAAGTGGCAATTTATAAACCAACAAACTACTTTTTCTTTTCTAATTTGTAATAATATTTTTTATATTTATTTGTATTTTTACATAAAGTGATACAGAAAAACATTCACAATAATGAAATATATTTTTCTTACTTCTCCAGTATATAAATGTCAGAGGCTCGTGTATAATGTTTATCATGTGTATACATTATTGATAATTTGATTTTTTCGGTAGAACGATTCTTTCTTGCAAGCATCAATTGTATTTATATTATTCACAAAATTAAAATTAGACACTTGAAATAAAAACAACGTAAATTAAAAAAAAACACTTGAAAAGTCTAACATTTTACACATCTAGTTAAGTCAACCTGTTAACAGAAAACATAAAGTCAAAGATTCATTCAACAGCCAACAATGATACCATTTAAAAAAATTGTCCATGGATATAAGTATTACAGTCTTGCATTGTATTAATTTCTGAAAAACAACGAAAATGTGACTTTTTTCAACGTACACTACTTTAACGTTAACTTTTCTCTACACAAGAGTCTAGATCTAGAGCGAAAACTTTCAATTAGTGTATATTATAGATATCTCACAGAGACGAAACTGTAATAATTATGGGAAAGTTGGTATAGAAGTCATTTGGGTGTAACAGGACTTATGACCTGTCTTTTGGTTGGCTTAAGTGATCACTTTACACAATTGTAACATTCACCATTTCCACCCATGATAGAATATACCATGCTTATTCATTTTTTGGAAGTTGTATATATGTTCGAATTGCGTGAAGCTTTCATATATGAGTTGTAAGCGCCTTTTCCATGCGGCCTGTACAAAGCCATTTTCATTCCCCTAAATCCCCACAGATGTCGCTAATGAGAAAATCTACAATTGATTTTACGGAATTTTGGGGGCAATATGTTGGGGATTTAGGGGAATGAAAATGGCTTTGTACAGGCCGCATGGAAAAGGCGCTTACAACTCATATATGAAAGCTTCACGCAATTCGAACATATATACAACTTCCAAAAAATGAATAAGCATGGTATATTCTATCATGGGTGGAAATGGTGAATGTTACAATTGTGTAAAGTGATCACTTAAGCCAACCAAAAGACAGGTCATAAGTCCTGTTACACCCAAATGACTTCTATACCTACTTTCCCATAATTATTACAGTTTCGTCTCTGTGAGATATCTATAATATACACTAATTGATTAATAATGTCTCTGTGACATAAATCCAGCACTGTTCTGAAAGATTTGAACAAACTCAAAATATTCTGAATCGAAAACTTTCACTTAAGCTAGTCGATAAATTAAAACTGAAATAATAAATAATTATTGTAAAACACAGTGGAACATCTTTATAGCGCCATTTATCCAGAGATCTCCCAAGGGCGCAGTGCACGGCTGGGGAAACTTCGAATAATCGTTTTAGAAGTCTACTAAATTCAGTCGGGAACTGTGCAACCGTGCTATAGTTCCTCTACTGTTTATCAAGTCCCAGTCCCGTAGTAAGAATCGGCGTTGTATCGAGTTTAGAACAAACTCCTACCCCGTTTAGGAGAGCTTCACCCGGGATTCCTGGTGGTAATTTCCCGGGAATTATTCCAGAATCTAAGCGCATTTCGAGAATATAATAATAAGAATATGATATATTTTTAAATAGGCAATTATTTCAACAGCTATTAAGAATTTATAAAAATATTTTTTATAATTAAAAATTATTCTTTGAGTACAAAAACTAGGCATAAAATTTTAATTATTTTAAAAACTAAAAACATTATCTTAATAATTAAATAAGAGTAAATAAAAATGAAAGAAAATATATGAAATCATACCTATACAGGATGTCTCATAATTATTAGTAAAAACTTTACAGGTGGATTTCTGCCTTAATATTGAGTCGAAAATGCGCAAGCAAGATATGCAGTATCAAAGTTTGCATTTTTTTCAATATTTCTGACTTTTTTCTGCAAAAAGTTAAACTATCATTACAGGAACCTAAATTGATTACGAAAAATTCATACACTTTAATACGAAAAATTCATACACTTCAATTCAAGCCGAATAAAATGATAAAAACCTTTCAAAAATTGAAAATTGAATTTTTTACAAGGTGTACATCTAATATACAGAATGTAACAGAGCTAGTCCACAAAACATTACAGGTAGATTTCTGCTTTAATTATGATTCGAAAATGTTCAAGCAACCATGACCTAATATCAATAGGTATCGCAGAAACCAGGTAGAAATACATAATAAATGCACATGTATGTATTTTGAGACATTATTTTAAACTTATATAATTACTGTTTCGAAGGTACGTTTATAAAACTCCATAATCACACATATAGAAATAAAAGTACTATTTTTTTAGTATATAAGACTCATTTTGCCTTAAGGCGTTAATTTAGTTTATATAATTCCGTATATATAATTACGTAATTTTATTTTGAATTGCGTAAATATTATGAAAATCTAGAACTAAGGTAATGATATACTCGTTGGTCTACTCGCCTTCTAGTGGTTTTCAGGGTGTTCTTCATCTTTCAGGATCTTTTCAACTCAAAATTCTCCGTGAATTCAGTGATATTTAGCATCTCTGGTATCTTTCCAAATGCATTTCCTTTTTTTAATTTTTAAAAATATTTGAAAAATATATAAGGGTATCTTTACCAGCGTTTAAATCTATGAATACTATGTCATAAGAATTAGAGTAGCTTGTTGGTCTTGTGGTTAGGACACTCGTCTCGTAATCCAAGGGTCGCGGGTTTGAACCTCACTCCAGACCAGCAAGTTAGTCCTATTTTCATAGCACAAGCGTTTAGCTTAGTTTGAAAATAGTAAAAATATTGATGTGACATATAATCCGTGTTCGCATCTCTATTTTTTTTATAAGAAAGAAAAAAATACAAATTTTCAACTAAAGATGGCTATAGCATAGTCCAATCAAATATTTGAAATAAAGGCAGATAAACGAACTTATATACAACTTTTAAAAATTTAATGATGTGTGGATGCTCTAATGGTGGTATTGGTGAAGTTGCATTGTGTAAAATGATCACGCAACCCAGCTAATACGGTAGGTCATCCTATAAAGACATCCATCCGCTTTCCATTTAAATTATTTTAATTTATCTAATCAGTGATTATTTGTCTGTGAATAAAATCCAGTAATTGCGTTTAAGAACATAAAAATATTGGAAAACCGGGATTTAATATAAAATAATATATTTTTAATTCGAAACGTCCAAATGAATATTTCATTTAAATTTAAGACACTCTTGCACCGATCACTTTCCCGCGAACTCTGTTCGTGTTTGGAGAAAGCGAAGCCGTTAAATTTAGCGTCAATTGTCCATAAAAATAATATTCAGAGGAGTTTGTGCGTACGCCGCGCCGGCGGCGGAAAAGTGGCAAATATATGGCAGGATTATTTTGTGGCGCGGGCCGTTACGACCCCTAATGGCTGTTTAAGTATTAAAAATATTTTTTAACATCATTTATCGCAACACTCAAACTGCCGCTTCACATTTACACACAAAAAATCTCAACAATTAACAACCATTAACAGCGGAATTAATTTTTAGAATGACAATAATTTTTGTTTGACGACTTTTTCGGGATTTCATTTTGCGCAAATTCATGACCATTGAACAAAATGTTTCAGATGGTCGAAAGAAAGGTGCGACGTAAATTAAATTGTAGAAAATAATAATCATAATAATGGAAATTACGTGAGAAATCAAATATAATAATTTCGTTGTCTGTCTGTCGGTAATACTGTGGACCTGTGGACGTCTGGACTGAACTGAAACTTATATCGAAAATTAAAAATTCAACCGCTTTGATACAAGTCAAATGAAAGTATTAAAACCATACAGAAATTTGAAATAGATTTTTTTGTAAGGTTTAATCATCTCGTTTGACTTATATCAATGCAAATGAATTTTAAATATTCGATACAAGTTACTTTCATAATATTTCAACGTTTTACAGAAGACAGTTTAGAAATATTGGGAAAAAAATGCAATTTTGTCACCCAATCTGTCGCTTATTTCCTTAGCTGTTGATATTCCCAGAATGCAATGAATATCAATACTCAAAATTAAATGAAGAAGACTCTCCCTAAGTTTTTGCTACTATCAATGAAACGGACTATCTAAATATCAAATCATTCATTTTTATTTTTACTTTTATTTTTTTTAACGCCTCGACAGGCCAGGAGGCCCAATTACAGAAGCAAAATACATCACAAAACATCCAGGCTTGAGTAATCACTAAGATTAAATTGTGACCTCACCGGGAATCAAACCCGGAACCCTCGGTGTGAGAACCCAGTGTAATACCCCTGCGCTAAGAGGGCCGCCAAGTTCCTCGCAAGACCCTAAACACAAAAAATATTTTCGCGAGTTAAGTGATAATATTGTTGAATGTCTAACCACAACGATACTAATCCAAAAATTGTAAATATAAATGATTCAATATGATTGGGAGATCATTTATAAATCAAAAATTTCATTCTTGCAAAAAGAATTATAACTAGGTAATATAAAACAAATCAAATAAATTTTTTGCGTGAGCTCTGGCTAAAAACGACTTAATTTCCTAAATTACAGAGGGTAGGTACTTTCAAGCGGAACGCTTCTAGTGTGGGGTTCAAAAAACGAGTCACGCGATAAGCAACTAACCGATAGTGTGAACTAATTGAAACGTCGAAAAATAATTTTATTTTTTGAAAAATCTCTGAAGCTTTATAGGAACACTTTTAATAATTGAAATGTTAACAAAAGAGCACAGGTACTGGAAGTGTTAATTAAAAAGTCGTTTGTTTTAAGGATTGATTTAATAATAAATTAGCATGACGAAATACTGCTTATAATACATGGGTACATATGTACTAGTCATATGTATAACTATGAAAAATCACAGGACATAATAATTGCAGAATTTTGAAGCTGTAAATTCATGAATAGAAAATCTTTTTTTTTAAACTGACCTAAAATTAAATATGATAAAATAATAATTTAAAAATATCAAGACAGTGAAATTTGCTAGGGCGACTCATGCGTTTTGCCTGACCCGTTGCGTCTCTCGTCACACCATAATTATCCATGGTTGTAAATCCACCTTAATTTCAGCAAGTTACGGGCAAGTTAAAAATTATTATATTTAGATTTCACCACTCCTGTTTTATCAACATTCATATCTCTTCTCAGGGACAATTGTTCATTATTATAATTATAAATACTCAGATTTTTAACTTAGCCGCCATGCAATATCCGGTTTACCCAATCGTGTCATAGTATCATTCATGCATGCTCTCTATCCCTGTAACCTCCTCCCCTCACTCGTATTCTGACCTCACTAGAAATCGAACCCGAAATACTCGATATGAGGAGCCAGTGTCATGCTCACTTGACTACGAGGGATGCTTCTTGCTTCTATTTATATCAAAATCCAGAACCCATCTCTCTTCTTCAATCTAAATGGATTCTAAGCAATTTATTAAATATATAATAAATAAAACAAAGAAGAAATAAATTAAGCATTCAGGGGCTTCCGAAAGAGTCTAAAGCTTCATCGAATAATCTAGTGGAGCGGCCCGAAGGTTATAGGCACTGGTGCGGTGCTGCAGGTATATATAGCTCGACACCAAGTATCAGAGAGTTCCATGTTAAACAATGCGATCAGCGAGCGATATAAAAGGAAGCAATTTATAATTTTTGCGCGCGAACATTCTTCATTAAAAACACTTTTATATATCATTCTGATAAGAGTTTTTAACTATCCTCCAACCCCATAGCGGCGAGTATGTAAGAATATTTCAATAATTTAAGTATAAAGTGGTAGTATATCAGCGCTCTGGAAGTTTTATTCTATCTTCTGCTTCTTCTTGTGCTTATTCCGTTCAACGGTAGTTGGCTGTCGCCAAAGCTCTACAAAGCCATGGGCAAACCATTCCCCGGGCTCTTCAGACATTATTTCAAGGACTCGATTTTCAACAATTTATTTCTGCATTATGAGATGCAAGATGCGATACTTCTCTGGATTATTTTTTTATTCATTTAAACTTTTAAAAAAGTTTCGAGTGAGTTGCAGAACGAAAGATTCCCTTATTTGTAAAGGGCCCTTTATTACCACTCGGAGAGAAGCTCCTACGGCAAATTAAAACAATATAACGAAATGTAAAAATTTTACATGAAATCAGAGATTATGTATTGGCGCATGGCGGAATGTCCACCCGTGGCGGAAACACGTGGTGCAATACAGACTGGACTGGTAGGCGCCGGGAAAAGCCTCCTCGTCTGGTTAATACAATTCTAGCTGTCGGCACATTCCATGCAACTTATCATTCGCAGAGGTTCAAAACGCGTGGAGACAATTGGGAGTCATTACCCAGTGTTAATTTATCTTAAACAATTTGGTGTTACCGCCTGTAAAGATAAGCCGAACCGGATCTGTTAAGTCTGCTGGCTCGTCGCCATATAACCATAACATCTGCATTTGTAACACTATAAATACTTTTTTTTCAATTGATTCAGCAACATTGTAGATTGATATTTAAAAAAATATTGATTGTATTATTTGTATATATCTATTTTTTTTTTGATTAATTACACCAACATGTTTCAGAAAAACCTTTCCATCGTCAGTGTGTTGTATAAATGTCAAAATATTAAAATGAAATGTCTTTTGTTTTTGTTTTTCTAAATTATTTGAATAATTATTTTTAAATATTATTACTGAAGTTCTTGATTGTTACATGCTTTACTAATTTCTAATGATTCAAAATTATTCAATTTCAGACCAAAATTATTTATAGGGAAACTCCTCATAAATAAAGATAATATAATTAATATTTTTCAAAGAATTTTTCTGTAAGCCACGACTCAGTTGCTTCAAGTCACCTTAATAGATAAGGGTAGTGTAGGTACATGATTATATTGTTATCATCGTCTCTATTCTCCACAATTCCAAAATTTTTTGTATAATGGGCGTTTTTTTCATATTTTAAAAACACCGTAAAACCTGTCCACAAATCGTGAATTATTTCTGTTCCCAAACCAGATATTTCTCACCTGAAAAGGAAATAGTATTTTGAGTGTAACATTGGTAATGAAGGCATAAATCACTTACTCACCTAAGGATGCGTAATGCATCCGTGCCCTCTGACACTCGGGATCCTGGATAATTCATTGCTTTAGTGATAATACTAATTACTATTCAGTTATCAGTTACGTAATTAAACTAAAGTTACCCCGTCACATTCATTAAAATTACAAATTTCGCAAAATGTTTACTACATTTTTTAGTTTGATTTTTAAATTTTCTTACGTGTTCTGCAAAAATACCAACCCTCAAAATTTAAAGAAAATTAATTAGGGTAAGATTCTTGAACGAAAAGTCTTTCGTAAGTTCTTTATTTACAAAACAAAATAAGCAGCCTATACTTGCAAAGTATTTGTAATTCCACAGTAAGTTTACAATAAAAATCGTCCAAAGGAAAGTAACATTACGTTATTTCGTATTAGTTAAAAAAAACTTCGACTTACTAATCCCATGTGTGGTTGAAATTTGTCATCGCGTCATAGTGAAGAAACGTGGCATATAAAATAACATATAAACAACTTGCAAAAATTTGATAGATATGGTGGTTAATAGGAAAATTTCACTATTTTTTAATGGAATAATCTTTACTTTAGTCTAGAAAATACTTCTATGAAAAAATATTTTTTTAGGTATATAAAAATTATTTTGAAAGTCAACATTTTAAATTCACGTCAAAACACGTTATTTCACGAGTAAGTGCGTCACAATTGTATGGTACAAAGGTATACAAATACTACGGCACTACCAAACGCATCAATTGATACGTCATGACCGATCTTGGGCGTTTTAATAAAGTCGTATTTTTAAAGATTTTCGTAATAAATATTATGAATGAAAACATTACCCCACATTATCCACACTGACTCTAAGAATATAATTAATATCTATGAATTTATTTAATATACCTTCATCGGTATTTTTAATATGTGAAGTTTCCCTATCATGGGGTGGAATCGTGCAAGTTAAATTGTATAAAGTGATCACTTAACCTAGCCGTATGATAGGTCGTAAGCCCTACAAACACCCAAAGACTTCCGTACCTACTTTCCCACATAAATAACTTCTTCTTTGTGAGATATCTATTACACATATTTTCCTGTTCTGCTATGACTACTAGCTATCCACAGGTCTAGCAGCAAGCTATAGTTAAAATAATAAAATCCATATTCTAAAGTGCAAAAATATTTAGATCGTACATTTAGCAACTACCTGTTGTCGTAGAAATAAACGAAAAACATCATTATTTAAAACCGGCAATATACGCGAGTAGGAGGCGAAGTTTCGCGTAGTAAAAATGAAGTGACGACCGGGTAAAAGGGGATATCTCCCCGCGGAGGAAAATCCTGTTCCAAATTAGTGCTGCCGAAACGTGTGTACTCGGGTACCGGGTACACCGTGAACCCGGCCTTATCTCCTCAGGCAAAAAGGAAGGAAAAATCTGCGCCAAGAGCGGGAAGTCGCGTCATTAGGGGCGGGGCTTTATCAAACAGCGGGTTTTTATGTGCCGCCCCGCGTGATAACCCCTCAATAACGTAAAATACGTGTCAGGGCGGGTACGCCGAAGCTAGCGGCGCGGCTGTGTGCAGCGCGCCTTTGAGGTTCAAAATAACCGACTCGTTTCGTTTTTTTTGCGCCGTACGTGACGTCAGCAAAGCGCAAGTCTTCTCGGGATTTTTTAAAAATATAAAAATGCAGATATTCGACAGAATTCTCAGTTATAAGGAGGTCATTATACGGGGTGTAACAGAGCTAGTCCGCAATACTTTTCAGGTAGATTATGAACTGAAAATGTTCTAATATCAGTAACGAAAATATACAGGGTGACTTGTAAAACATTGATAACCTCGCAGGACTATATTCTTGCCTTGATTGTGAGTCGAAAATGTTTAAGCTATTATGACCTAATACCAATAGTTATGGAGGTATGCGACATCAAAGTTTGCATTTTTTTTTCAATATTTCTGACGTATATTTTCTAAAACGTTAGGCTATCATTACAGTAACTTATATAAAATATGAAAAATTAATTTCCTTTAATACAAGTCAATTAAAATAATAAAAACATATAAACATTCCAATTGGATTTTTTTCAGGGTTTTTAACATTTTATTATTTAACTTGTATTGAAACGAACGAATTTTTCGTAATTGATAAAAGTTACTGTAATGATGGTCCAATGTTTTAGAAAAAATAAGTAAGAAATATTGAAAAAAAAATGCAAACTTTGATGCCGCATATCTCCATAACTATTCATATTAGGACATGACAGCTTGAACATTTTCGACTCATAATCAAGACAGGAATATAGTCCTGCGAGGTTATTAATGTTTTCCAAATAACCCTGTATAACACTTAAATTATCCAAAATTCTCGAATTGTTTTTACATACTCAAGAATTTTATTTAAATTAAATATGCAATTTTGTAGATTTTTTGTCAGCTACATGCAGAATACATTGTTAACTGCAAAAACCAATTTATTGCATTAACATTGCATGTTAAAAATCAGGTTACGTTCAAAAATACCGCAAAAAAGCTATAGAAATACATGGTTTCCATCCATAACTCAAAAACACAAAAGATCGTTTTAGGTGGTTTTAAAATTAGGCGCTACATTTACGAACATCAATCAATCTAAAAATAGTCTAATATCAACAGTTATGGAGATGAACGATTTCAATGTAGGCATGTTTTTTTAAACATTTCTGACATACCTATCTTCTGTATAACATTGTATTATTACGAATATTAAAATTCATTCGTTTTGATATATAGCCTGTTGGTCTAGTGATGAAGACTCTCGTCTAGTTATCCAGTAATTGATGGTTCAGGTTCCATTCCAGGCAAGTCAGTACTACTTTTATAGCACAAGCGTTCAGCTTAGTTTGAAAATAGTGAAAATGGTAAAAATATAACTACATAAAAAATACAAGTCAAATAAAACGACGCATCGCAAATCCTTTCCGAAAAATACCGATTCAAATTTCAAAAAGTCAGAAATATTGAAAAAACAAAATGAAAACCATAAACTCGCTTACCTCTATAACTATTAATATTTAAAATGTGGTATTACAGCATATTCGACTGAAAATTTAGGCAGGAATCTCTAAAATATTGTGCACTAGCTATGTTACCCCCTGTAGGCTTAAAAGTTAATGAATACATCAAAGAATAAAACTTATTAACTAACTAATACCAAGCTGTTTCCCCGCGGAAATAAACAGTGAGGATACAGTACCATATCCATCTGTCCTCATAAACATTTATCGCTTTATTCACATTCACAAGCATTCTAGTCGATGTCTTGGAGATTCTAACAGGACTGTATGTGCACTATTTCTCAACACTACAACGTACACGTCATAAAACTTTCTTATCACTCTCCCCTCTTTCATTCGTTTTAATGGTCAAATTACCTAAGCGACTTCTTTTAACTATATTTTGTATTCACTTTTATCGTAAATGGATTTTCCACATTCACGCCGAAGTAATCTCATTCCTACTGCATTGAACTGAATATTTTCTTTTACCAGCTCCAAGCTACACTTCTATACATCAGTGTTCATAGCAGAACTCAATTATATACCACTAATCTTGCATCGGCTGACAGGAGTCTTTCAGACATAACTGCATTTAAAGTGATATTCACTTTATCACGTACATTCACCCACCTAGCAGTATCTCTTCATTCCTATTATGGAGGTAAGATAAACTGCTGGCGCCATCTGGTGAACGACTCCGCTGTTACTGACGCGAAGATTTCGAGAGATTGACCAGGAGGTCAGAAGGTACATAGCTATGCTGCCCACGCATCTTGCACCACCATTCCATTGGTGATCGTTATACTGTTTACGAGCATTTCACCTGCACCAATATTCGATAAACATGACCAATATTCACCATACTGTTAGTAGCACTTAACTAATATATTTTTGCTGCCTGTGTTTAATTTTTTTTGCCACATACGTATATATTTACACTACATAGGTAGACATTAAACGCCGGAAGATTCTCCCAGTCGGGCGGAAATCTTTTCTCATACACTACCGCACTGGGTGTCTTACAATGCGGGATACCATCAAACAATCCACTAAACATGCTTCAATAAATCAATCGAGGAAATAATTGGCAGTATATCCTTATATGCGTAAAGGATACCTGCGCCTAATTCGTAACCCCTTAAGAGATGCATAGATATATTTTTAATATGAAATAAAATATAAAAAATTGCAGTAAACTAATTGACCAACTAGCTAATCATACGTAGGCAGAGAGGATAAGATACCACACTCTTCTGCACACCACTATTGCGATTGTGGGAATCTTTCCTTAGACACACTGCCAAATTATCATCAAACATACTTCGCAAATACGCAAACTCTAGTACCTAATCCAAACATTAATCGTATTCAGTATTCCACACAGATCTTACTTTTCGTTTTCACAAATATTCTCACTTAGAAAAAAATAACAAGGAAACAAAAAACTGTTATCAACGCCCTCATAATCTTATTCCTTGACCCATTTCTGTTATTTAAAGAAAAAAGTTAAACTGTCGAGGACTTTTAACCTTTAAGTACCGACGTGGGGCCTGTGAGGCTGTGGCGGGTTGACAATTTGTCAGATTTACCCCTTCCCCGCGCAGGAGAGACCCGTGCACGTCAGTAGCTGCGAGTTTAGTAGCGCCGACGCCATTGAGTGTGCTAGTAGTACCGAATATATTTTTGATAAGTTATGTTAATTTTAAATTACGACGCGGCCTCTCAGGCCTAACGTCGGTACTAACGTGAGTTTTTTTTTTGAGCTACAATCGTAATAAAGTGCTTAATTTCAGGAATTCAGCCGTTAATTTGAAGATTGGATTTACCTGGAACGTCGGGGGTAAACATGGTTTACCTACAGATAACTAACACTGTTCAAAAAAACTACGTCGTCATATAAATCTTCTGGATTTCAATAACGTGCCTTTGATCAACATTGTACGGCTTTACCAAAGACATAATCCTTATTTTCCATGTACCCACGAAAGGCAAAGCTGTCATATTAGCTTCCTCGATGCATCATACTGAAGGTATTGATATAGATTCAGAGAAACCGGAAATAATCTAATATAATCGATATACACTAGCAGCCGTCGATCAACATGACACTTTTTTGTAGAATTTTAGACATAAGTTCAGTCTTGCATATATTTTACATGATGTGCACCTAAAGCAAAATACTGATCGTGGTTTGTTCGTTCATTCGCTATTTCGTGAATTAGCTCGACAACTAGTATTAGAGCATATGATAAGAAGGGTGATCAACTTCGTATGAGTTTAGTCAGAATACTCGGTTCTGATATGCCAAAAACAGTTCAAGGTCAAGCCGAGGTGCATTTTGTCCACCTAAACTAAATAAAAAATCCAAATATCAATTTTTCTCTTGTAAAAAACATGTTTGTATACAGTGCGTTTTACAAATGTGTCCAAATTGTGAATAACTTTGTGGTTGGACATTTTTTTGTTATATTAGAATACCAAACTTTTTTATTTTTTTTATAATAGATAAAATTTTTATGTTTAAAAAACGTATATTTCATGGTTCCTAAGAAGTAATATTTTTTTATGATTTCTAATGCATCAAGTGCCATTTTTTAGTTGAAAAACGGAGCCAAAGATTAAAAGTATTATAACTTCAAAGTTTAATAAAGTTGATTATTAAAATTATCTTTTATTTCATTAGTTGATCCCAAATTAACAATATTATCTATAGTTTGATGTATAACGTACATAGTTTCTATAAAATTCAGTATTGTATACGCGGCCTCTCAGGCCCCACGTCGGTACTAAAAAAACAAAAAACAAAAAACCACCTCGGTAGTTAAAGGTTAACAAAGATGCCACGTTTATTCATAGACAAAGAAAACTCCGCCTACGTTATATGTGAACCTGGCACTCAAAAACCCTAGGAAGTGAAATTCTATACCTTGAAATAACATAGTAAAAATTAGATTTTTCCTAATAACTTTAGTGTGATTAGAACATTAAGACCAGCTTTCCACAATCCTCGCGACTCTTGACATTATTTTAGGTATACGTATTTTTTAGTCAACAGACACTAGGAATTGAATATCGAAGATGTTTATATTTAGTTTCATACGATTCTTTTGAAGGTTCAGTTCGAAACCGGTTCTGTGACACGCACTACAAGTAATCTAGTTCGCTAATAGTACAAAAAATATATCTATCATTTTAGAGTAGCCTGTTGGTCTAATGTTAACAACGATCACTTGCTGACTGCCCGAGGACCGAAAGTTTTGTGGGGATGCCTTCATCCAGCAGCTAACTGATAATTTACTAATAAACTGTCAAAACATTTTTCCTCACACTAAAGAGTAAATAAATTAAAATGAATAGTACGAATGATTAGTACAAATTGAAACAACTCTCATGCCAATGTGTGAAAACTACGTGCATGTGATTGCGTGTACAGTCAATCTCATTTACCTAACCTTGTATATTGTGTTGGTATTTATATTTATTTAATTAATTTATAATAATAATTTTTATTAATTTTATTTCATTTATTGAATTTATTAGTTATAATTATTAGGTAATATATATATATAAATAAATAAATATAACTTTATTCCTTTATTATATATATATATATATTATTAAACATATTTTTCATTTATTTAAGGAACGAGTCCCGTAATATTTAATACGAAATAAATTTTCAGTTTTATTATTTGATATTTGTGTATTTCTCTTTATTTCATTTATTTATTTCGTATTAAATATTACGGGACTCGTTCCTTAAATAAATGAAAAATATGTTTAATAATATATATACTCTATTTGCAGTTTAGCAAAGAATACTTCCATTGTTCGGAAATCGACTAGCGAGAAGACGTCAGAGCTTCGTTTGATATTCTCGTAAACAGTCGATTACTTCCCGAATAAAAATGGAATAATATAAATAAGTGAATTAATAATTCAAAGAGAAACATATAACTATCAAATATTGACGACTTGTTAAGTCGCTGGGATAGTGAAATTGGTAACACGCTGTGCGCGAAACACAGAGGTCCGTGGTTCGAATCCAGGTTCCAGCATTTAATTTTTCAGTTTTATTATTTGATATTTGTGTGTTTCTCTTTATTTCATTTATTTATTTCGTATTAATATATATATATATATATA